>PITA01004420.1:45629-123821 GCA_004023965.1 Spilogale gracilis
GCCTGGGTGGCTCAGTTGGTTAAGCGACTGCCTTCAGCTCGGGTCATGATCCCAGAGACCTGGGATCGAGCCCCGCATCAGGCTCCCTGCTTGGCAGGAAGCCTGCTTCTCCCTTTCTCACTCCCTCTGTTTGTGTTCCCTCTCTGGCTGTGTTTCTCTCTGTCAAATAAATAAATAAAATCTTTAAAAAAAAATGGGGTAAACTGTGACCTTTTAAACATAAGAAGCCCAGAGGTGGGCGACTGGGTGGCTCAGATGGTTGGACATCTTACTTCGGTTCAGGTCATGATCTCAAGGTCCTGGAATCCAGTTCCGTGTTGGGCTCCCTGCTGGTTGGTCGGTCTGTTTCTTCCTCTGCCTTTGCCTCTTTCTCTATCTCTTATGAATAAATAAATAAAATCTTTAAAAAAAAAAAAAGCCCAGAGGGAAGGTAGTGGCTCAACGCAGTTATCAAGATTATAGGTTCTTTTCATCTTTTCTGCTCTGCCATACTTAGCATGGTGCCTTTTACTTTCAAGGTCACAAAATGGCTCTCAAGAGCTGTAGACCTCATATCTTTGCACCACTATAGCCAAAGGCAGAGAAAGGGCAGGGTTTTTGTTGTTGTTTTTTTCAATTCTCCTTTATCAGGGTGGAAAAATCTTTGTCTGGAGCAGACTTGCCCTTAGGTCCTGTTGACCAGGATTAGGATATATGACCCGGTGCTGGCCTGCAGGAAGGCTAAAAAGGCAGGCCTGTGGCTTTTCCCCTTCAGTGGTGGGTCTGGTAAGTAGGTGAGAGAGTTTGACAGATGACTGTTGGTAGACAACAGGAAGAGTCTACTGAAGGGAGCTAAGACTGTGATCCTTGAAGATTAGAGAAAATTCTAGGCAATATCTCATTAGGCAGAATTGTGTGCTCTAAGGCCGGGGTTGGCAACCTTTTTCTGTTAAAAACCTGATAGTAAATATTTTAGGTTTTGCTGGACAAAAATGGTCTTTGTTGCATCTTCTTCCTTGCCTTTTCTTTCTTTTTTAAAAAACAATCCTTTAAAAATGTGAAAACCATCCTTAGTTTGCTGGCCATACGAAAACAGGCTGTATAGTTTGCCAACCCTGCCAAGGCCAATGAAGGCTCAGAGGAGAGGGAGATGAGTGAGGCTGAAGTCATCATTTTGAAGCTTCCTGAAATTCTGGGATTTGAGTGATGTTTGATGGATAAGATTTACACTGAGAAATCCTATTCCTTCTGAAGGGAGCAGTGAGTGGAGAAACATGCCTGTAATGTTTACTATAAAATAGCTGCATGGTACATGTAGAGAGTGGAAAGCCGCAATACCTCTCCAGGTGAGATGGGCTAAATTGCAAGCCAAAGTTAGGGTCATACTGAGGTATGAATACCTGGACTGCATCAGCCACTGACGCAGTCCAACTTTCTAAGTAGCTCTGAGAAATGAAGATGCCCTTTTGGCATAAAGCCTCCATGGTGACTTGGAGCCTAAGGGAGGCAGTGTCTCATGTAACAACAGTTGGCCCTTCAATAGGAGCTGTTGCTACTATGACTAACTAAAGGATAGACATCCTGTGTTTGGAGAAGACTATTGGTCTCTTAACCATAGCTATACACAAAGATTATAACTCGTCTACAATTTGTGTGATTGTAATTGACAACAGGGAAAAATTGTACCAACTAGTAGTAAGTCACTCATTCACAGAACATTTATTGAATGCTTAGTGTGTGCCAGACCCTAGAGATACAAGTTGAGAAACTCACAGTCTAGAGGGAGGGAAACATATATAGAAATAATTACATATATAATATATAGAAATAATAGAGTGAGATAAGGGTTAGAAAATATATGTACAAAGACCTGTGGATGCTGAGAAGAAGGAACTACCAATTCCTGATTAAAACTTTCTAGGTGACTCAGTCTAATTATTGCTGTCCTTCGATAGCCATAGATTATATCCTTAATACTAGCCAATTATCTTGCAGATCTGTACCATTGATTACAGAGAGTCCTGTGTGAGATATTGTGGTTGAATAAAATCCAAATCATCATCCAGAAAAAGTAATTTCAAGCATTCTGTTGCTGCTGTCAAGTTTTTAGGATCCTCTTTGTGTGCAAAGTATATAGCTTATAGTGTTTGTGCTTCTCACTATACTGATATGAATATTTAAAACAATTGTTTTCCCTAATAAAACTTACAAAAAAGAAGAGTCTGTGGTAGGCAGAATGAACCATGCCCCAAAGAGTCCTCATCTTAATCAGCTGTGAACCTGGAAATATATTATGTTACATGGTAAGGGGGGAAGGAGGGTAATTAAGGTTGCAGATGGAATTAAGGTTTCCAATTAGATGACTTTAAAATAGCAGATTATTCTGGATTGTTGGAATGGGCGGCAATGTAATTACCAGGGCTTTTGAAAGTGGAAGAGGGAGACAGAGAAGCGGCTGGATTGATAAAATATGAGAAAAACTCAACCCATCTTTGCTGACATTAATGGAGGAAGGGGGCCACAAGCCTAAGAATGCAGGTCGTCTCTAGTTGCTGGAAAAGACAGGGAGACAGATTTTTCCTATATTAGTTTGTCAGGGCTGCCAAAACAAGTACAATAGACTAGTGGCTTAAACCACAGAAATTAATTTTATCATAGTTCTGGAAGCTAGAAGTCAGAATATAAGGTGTTGGAAGTGTTGGTTTTTTTTCCTGAGATCTTTCTCCTTGGCTGATACGTGTCTGTCTTATCTTTGTCTTCCCATGGTCTTTTCTCTCTGTGTGTCTGTGCTCTGATCTACCCCAATAAACCTTACTTTAATTTAATCTCCTCTCTAAAGACCATATCTCAAGATGCAGCCACATTATGAAGTCCTAGGGATTAGTGGAGGGTGGGGTAGGGGGTTGTGAAACTCCCCTAGATCCTCCAGAAGGAACACAGATCTGCCACCACTTTGACTCTTGACCTCTAGATTCTCAAGGCAATAAATTTGTGTTAAATCCTCAAGTTCGCAGCATTTTGTTACAGCAAATTAGAAAATGAGTACAATTACAAGTAATTTGAGTCTACTAATAGAGTGATTGGAATAATAGTAATCAAAATACTGAAATATCTGTTGACCAATGAATAGGTAAACAAAATGTGTGTATGTATACAATGGAATATTACTCAGCCTTAAAAGGGAAAGAATTCTGATACATACTATGATATGTATGAACCCTGAAGACATGCTAAGTGAAATAAACCAGTCACAAAAAGACAAATACTGTCTAATATCACTTATATGGAGTATTTAGAGTAATCAAACTCATAAAAATAGAAAACAGAATAGAGTTTGCCAGGGGCTCGGCAGATGGGGGGAATGAGTTTTTAAATGGACTTGGAGTTTTAGTTTTGTAAGATGAAAAAGTTGTGATTGGTTGAACAACAATGTGAATATACTTAATTTGGTTAAGGTAGTAAATTTTGTGTTATATTATTTAAAAATACCGAAATTTTTAAATACTGAAAGATAGATTTAAAGGCAATGACAGAGAAATAGGTGTAGTGTGCTTTCACTGTATATTTTGAGAAAAAGGATAGGTATATATCCTCGTATATACACCCAGTATCTCTGAAAAGATACCCAAGAAACTCACATAGTGATTACTTCTGGGAATCCAGTTGTGGAGAATTAGGAGGTGGGAGGGCAGGGATGGGAGGAAAACTTAAATACTACTTGACACCTTCTGAATTTTGTTTGCCACATGCATATATTATGTATTGAAATCATGATTTTTACCAAGCTCGTAGACACACAGAACATGTGGGCAAAATGGATAAAGGGAGTTAAAAAAGTACAGACTTCCAGTAATAAAAATAAGTAAGTCATCATGGGGATGTAATGGAAGGAAGGAAGAGGGGAGGAAGGAAGGGAGGAAAAAGATTTTTAAATGTGTAATTGGGGTTAGTGACTGCAGAGAAAGTTGTCTCACTTAGGTCATTATCATTAAGCTGTGAAACCGCTTTGTCAATCCAGCTACATGTAAGTGTCAGGATAAATAAGACCTACATCTTACCTTGGCCTTTAAAGGATTAAAAGCTTAGTCCCAAAGTGTTCACCAGGCTTTAAGGTACATACATATTTTATGGTTTGGTATCTATTAGTATGTTTTCAGAATCTCCGGTTTTGTTTTTTTGGGTTTTTTTGTTTTTTTAAGAACAACTGCAATGTGTTCACTTAGAACCCCCCAAAAATGTTGGGGAAGAAAATATAAATGAAAAAGTAAAAGATAAAAGAAATGTAATAGTGTTTTCTGCTTCTTAAAATCACATAAACTATGACAAGAATAAGACACTTAGCAGTAGCAACAGGTTTTGACACTTGTGGGATTATTTCTTAAGATTTATATTTGCAAATTGTTAGGTAACTGCACAAGTTAGATTTTAACACTCTTCAAAACATCCTTCTTAGAAGCACATGAGTCCTTGCATCATACATTCCATATAAAGATTGCAACATTTTATTACTATAATTGTTGCTTAGAAGCTGTTCTGCATTGAGACTTCTTGTTATATATGGATGTGTTTTCCTTACCAGCAATCTTAGCCCCTGTTTTTCTCCAAACAATACTTAGCCAAAGGAGCATATTTCCACAGAGCCATATCCTTATTTTTGTGGCTTTTGCATACACAAAAAACAAAAACAACTCTGGAACCTGTTAAGTTTTCTTTCCCTTTTTGTTTAGAGTTTTACTTGAGCTAATTCAGGACCCAGAAAATTGCTTAATATATAGTAAGGATACAATGAATTGTAACGAACAGCTCTCGGGGTGAGCTCAATACTTCAGGGCTATATAGGGAATACAGAGTTGTCTCTAGCAGTGAAACACAGTTTTATAGAACCAAAATTTCCCTAGATAGCAGGTTTCTTTGAAAGGGAATTTAATGCGAATTTATAAGCCTTTTACATCTAGTAGGTAAATTATTATTAACAACAGCAGCAGCAGTGGTAATAACATCAGTAGCTAAGTCATGCTAAGTGCTTTTCCTATATTATCTCTTATGTAATCTTACCCTTGACCCTATAAGATAGATGCTATTGTTGTGCCTATATTTATGGATGAGGAAATTGTGCTCAGAGAAATTAAGTAGTATGTTCAATATCACACGGCTCATAGGTGGCAGAACCAGGATATGAACTCAATCTAGTTACAGTTTGGACTTGGCACTTCTAAATGCAAAAATATGAGTTTGACATTATCCTCTTCAAAATTCCTACTGAAATGGCCAAAGGGACATTTAAGAAGGGAGGAGGGAGGGAAAGAAGGAAAAGAAAAGAGAATTGGTATCTGCATTACAAAGTGGGATCCTCATGCTAGAAGAAATACTGGAAAATTTTGTTCAATATGAAATTCAGGCAATGCCAAGTTGAGGTGAGGGCCTACCAACTTGAGTACTATGTATATATAAAAGCCTACCTAAAGAGTGAATAAAGAAGGCATCGTTTATTCCTAGTTTACTAAAAACATTAATTTGATCAAATACTTTTTAGCATCTGTTTAGATAATCTTATAGTTTTTCTCATTTGACTTAATGTGCTAGGTTTTATTAATAGAGTTCCTAAATCTTCATTCATTCTTGGAGTAAGTCCTTTATAGTTATAAACAAGATAGTTCACACTGCAGAACCCAGGAACAGTTCAGGAACTGGAATTACCAAGTACCCCGGGAAGCAGAGGAAAGAACTTGAAATAGCCTTTGTTTTCCTTTAGGATTAGAATTTAATTTGGTACCAAATATGTTGTTTGCAAGTAAATACTTGTTCCATGAACCAATTATTTTTAATGCTACCAGCACACTTACATTGATACCTTATATCTTAATGAATTAAATTGTAATTAATCAGTATGCAATAAAATCTTAAAATTAGGAGTGCAAGTCATTACATGACCTCCTTTTGAGAAGGTATTTTAAAAGAACTCATGTAAACATGCTGAAATATTTACTGGAATGAAGCTTTAAAATCTTAACTAGTATAATTTGGATTAATTGTATACACTGGGCAGTGACAAGCCACTTTTGATATGCTTAATATTACCTATGTTATCATCTGTTGTGATATGAGAATTTGGGAGAATTTACAGCAGTTTTTATCTCTGCCTTATTAATTCCTTCAGATATTTTACTTATTTTTTATTATGCCTTTAGCTTTTCTGATAAGACTTAGAAGTCTTCAAATATTTTGTATACTTTTGAATACTTTTAAATTTTGAATACTTTGAAAAGCACAAATGGAAAGTAAATGTTTTTTTCCCAGGCTCTCTGGGTGTCTCAGTTGGCTAAGGGTCTGACCCTTGATTTTGTCTCAGGTTATCACCTCAGGATCATGAAATTGCATGTTGGGTTCTGCGTTCGGTGGGGAGTCTGCTTGAGATTCTCTTACTCCCCACTCTACTGAAATAAATAAATCTTTTTAAAAAGATGTTCTTATTTTTTCTCCCCTCCAAAATGCAAGAGAATAAGAAATAAAGAGATTTTGCATATGCAGGATTTAAAAAGTGATTTGAAATATTTGGTTTTTCTGTTTTCTAAAAGAGGAAGAGGGAGGAATAATGGAAGATGAGATTTGGTTGTAAGAGGAAAAGCAAAGTAGGAAAAGGATCAGAGTAGGAAAAAAAGAAAGAAATAAACCAGGAAAGGCAGTTACCAGCAATAGTAACTCTGAGTTGTTGTTTTTTTTTTTTAAATTTTGTTTATTTGACAGAGAGAAACACAGACAGAGAGGGAACACAAGCAGGGGGAGTGAGAGGGAGAAGCAGGCTTCCCGCCGAGCAGGGAGCCCGATGTGGGGCTCGATCCCGGGTCTCCGGGATCATGACCCGAGCCGAAGGCAGTCGCTTAACCAACTGAGCCACCCAGGCGCCCCGTAACTCTGAGCTTTACCAGCATTTATTTGCACTTTAAAACTCTTAATCTCTGCAGGTATTCAGTGAGTTGAAACATAGTTTCATCTTTGAAAAATCAAAGTAGGAGTCAACTAGGATAGCCACAGAGTGGTTATATATGATTAAGTTTCAGCCAATAGTAATGAGGTTTTTGTGGTCATTTATTTAAGAACTTTATTGAGATATAATTGATAAACAAAAGTGCACATAGTTAATATATACAATTTGATGAGTTTGGACGTAGGTAACACCTGTGAAACCATTACTATAACCATCACTAAACCTGTCTGTCACCTCCAAAAGTTCCTTGTGCCTCTACATTTTTGTTGTTGTCCATTTGTTTTGTGGTAAGAACGTTTAACATGAGATCTACCCTCCTAACAAAAATTTTAAATGCACAATAGCATATTGTTAGCAGTAAGCACTATCTGGCCGAGCGGATCTCCATAACTTTTTCATTTTACAATATTGAAACTTTATATCCATTAAACAAAAATCTCCCTTAGTATCCATGGCAACCACCATTCTACTCTCGGCTACTGTGAGTTTGGACACCTCAAATAAGTGGAATCATGTAATATTCATCCTTCTGTGACTGGCTTATTTCACTCAGGACTTCCTTTTACAGGCTGAATAATATTCCATTGTATATATATATATATATATATATATATATATATATATCTCACTTTTTCTTTAACCGTTTGTCTATTGGTGGACATCTGGGTTGATTCCACTATCTTGGCTCTTGTAAATAATGCTGCAACAAATATGAGAGTACAGACATCCCTTCTAGATCCTGATTTCAGTTCTTTTGGATTTATACCCAGAAGTGGGATTGTTGGATAATATGATAGTGAGAAGTTTTGATGACATAAGCAGCTACATCTCTGTGTAGGGACAGCTCAGTTTCCAGCAGCTCTTACTCAGTAACAGACATTTGGATGGGACTTAAAGGGAATGGGTCAGAGTTGGAGCTTTTTTTCTTCTCTTTTGTGGTGGTGTTAGTCATAAGGGAAAAAATACTCTTGTGTTATCAGCTAATTGTTTCACTTTTTTGTCTCCGTTTCCTTATCTGTCTTCTAGACAGATTTTGAAAATGAGATTGGATAGTGGAAGAAAGGTTTTAAATTGTTTTCTGGCATCTGTCTGGGGGACTTGGGTAGGGCATATCTTTTGGCTGTTCTTATAAACACTTGCTAGCTAATGAGGGCTAATGAGGCTAGTGGTTAGAGACCCCAATCATGTCCTATGTTATATTCTGAAGCCTGACTGTAAATAATCATATCAAATATGTACCTTTGGATCTGAGGATAAGTGAACACAAACCTACCCCATTCTGAGAAGTATACAGAATACACACTATAAAGGGTTAGTAGCACCATCTTTACAGAAAAGGGACACCCAATTTCCCATTGCTCAAATGGGAAAGCATAGAAAATGCTTCAGCTAATCAAACATTCCTCAATTTTCCAGTCACGTAACCAATCAACTTGTTGGCTTTATTCTCTCCAAAATAGCTGTCACTAATTAGAATCACAACTTCTCACCTCTGAGCTAACATGACTCAGTGATTTTTGCTGGCTTTTTCCTCATGCTTATGGCCCCATGCATTTGGATCTCTGAAATGATGTTGTTTATATTACAGAGCTCTCATTTGGAAGACAGTGAATCAGCAGTGTTTCTTTGCTGTGAATGTGAAGAATCAGATATCTTTAGTGGTTCCAATGTACGTAGGTATATGTTTTTATACAGCCTTTGGTGTTTATTTCAAGTGAAAGCTCTTTAGATAAATTTGGCTCTTAAATGATGGTGCCTATTATTTCCTCTATTTGGTGTCACTCTGCCAAATACACAGTCTATGAAAGCAAATAAGTGACTTGGAATGAGTGTCTATATAAATAGTATGGCATATATGTATGCATAGTAATCTCCACTCAAGACATATCTACAAAGTAAAGCAATATTCTGTCCTGGAACTTTAGAGTGAGTTCTCCCTCAAAGAATGATTGTTTTGTGGGTTTTTGCATTTTTTAATTGTCAGTAGTTTCCCTTTCCCCATGGCAACTGCTTGTTATTGATGCTGCCACTGGACCTTTATTCCTCACTTACATAGACCTCACACATCCTGGCTGTTGATAATGTTAAGCTAAATAATGTTATATTTACTGTTATATTTACTGTTATATGTAATGTTATATTTAATGTTATATGTTATATTTACATTTCAAATGTGGAGCTATCTAACTACATTTCATGAGATGTTGTAAATTTGTTTATCTCACCTGATTCCCAACATTAATTTCTTAATTATTGCAAATTACCCATGCAATCAGGCTGAAGTTAGAGAAGGACTTAAATTGACTTTTTAAAAAATATTTTATTTATTTATTTGAGAGAGAAAGAGCACAAGGGGGGCAAGCATAGGGGGAGGGAGAAGCAGGCTTCCCACTGAGCAGGTAGCCGAATGGGGGGCTCCATCCCAGAACCCTGGGATCATGACCTGAGCTGAAGGCAGGCGCTTAATCAACTGAGACACGCAGATGCCCTTAAATTAACTTTTAAGGATTTTAAATATCTCTTCCAATGGGACAACTGCCTTTGCTCTAGCCATGGCTAAAACTAGATTCTGCAAACTTTGATGATAAAATCTGGATTCTATTTCAAAATGTGTACAGTACTTAGTAGGCACTCTATAAATATTGTTAAAGTTACACCAGTTGATACCCTGTCCCTTGAAGTGAGCTGTGCCTCTTAAGTATATCACCATAGTACAGCCAACTTATAAACTGTCTTCTTTACTTCACCTTCATTGCACAAAGAAAGTGATCAGTATTTCAGGACCTCATTCAGCTATTACATTGACTTACCTGGTTGCACTTCATTCAGCAGTGATGATGAGTATGGAATGGCAGGAAGTTAGTTATTGTGACTCATCCACTAATAGCTGGAGCCATGCTTAGTTCCTAGTACTTGAAAACATTAACTGAGGAATTCACATGAACACTCATTTATTATCAACCTTTTGCAGATGACAGACTGGGGGTGAAAAGGCTATATTCTTCCCTGAGGTCACTTCTCTGCTGCCACCCATCAGTGATCCCATTATCAGCAGGCAGCATCATCATTGATGAAAGACACATGAAGCCTCTTTTTTTTTTAAGATTTTTTATTTATTTATTTGACAGAGAGAGAGAGAGATCACAAGTAGGCAAAGAGGCAGGCAGAGAGAGAGGAGGAAGCAGGCTCCCTGCCGAGCAGAGAGCCTATGCAGGCCTCGATCCCAGGACCCTGACATGATGATCTGAACTGAAGGCAGAGGCTTTAACCCACTGAGCCACCCACGCGCCCACATGAAGCCTCTTTATATAGTTTCCTCAAGATTTATTATTTTGTTCATTCTACATTGATATCTTCTGTATTAGACTGGCCTTATTTTTTTCCTGATTTTGTCTTAAAGAGATCAGTACATGGCAATCTATATGAAGAATATTTTTATGAAGTTGTACACATGTGGAGAGAAGATGACTCTAGTTTTAATGGCTTTCTGAGAAACAGTTAGTTGGGTATGTGTATTTGCAGATTATTCTGGATTGCTTTATTTTATTGCCAGAGCTTTCATTCATTTAAGTCAGGTTTGTTGTCTTTTCCTCTTCATAAAGCAAAAATGGTTACATGTACTGGTTAGTTTTTAAAAAGTACTGGATTCTCCTCCTGTTTTGTTTGCCTGGGGAGTGCTTCCAGAATGTTTCTTATTTCCTTTCCTCAGCTCCCTATCCCCACCCTCACCTTAAAGGAGATTGAAGAGCTCCTTCCCAGTGGGAAGGCTTAAACTTGAAAACAAAACTGTTTGGAAAGTAAACTAATTGAAATCCCCAGTTTGAATTTTCTTCAAAGGAAATGGTATGATAACTATTTGAGGAAGGAAATGGATCCAAAGGAATGGATCTCGATAACTATTTGAAATAGAAGTAAAGAAGAGTAGGAGGTAAAGGAGATGAAGTCAGTCACTGAAGAATTATCTCTTCAATCTCAGGATAGAAGAATTATGAACTTTTGGCTGTGTTCATTAATTCACTTACACATGCATTCATTCATTCATTCCCCAAGCATTAATTTTTTTTTTAATATTTTATTTATTTGGGGCACCTGGGTGGCTCAGTTGGTTAAGCGACTACCTTTAGCTCAGGTCATGATCCCGGAGACCCGGGATCGAGCCCCGCATTGGGCTCCCTGCTTGGCAGGAAGCCTGCTTCCTCCTTTCTCACTCCCTCTGCTTGTGTTCCCTCTCTAGCTGTGTTTCTCTCTGTCAAATAAATAAATAAAATCTTTTAAAAAAAAGATTTTATTTATTTATTTGACAGAGAGAGAGAGAGCCCTAGTAGGCAGAGCAGCAGACGAGGGAGAGGGAGAAGCCGGCTTTCCACAGAGTAGGGAGCCTGATGCGGGGCTCAATCCCAGGACCAAGGGATCATGACCTGAGCTGAAGGCAGATGTTTAACCAACTGAGCCACCCAGGTACCCCACTCCAAGCATTAATTGACTGTCATATACTGATTGCTGGTCCCAAGGCTATGGAGATTAGGCAGAAAGTATAGAATCTACCCTAACAGCAAACTTTAAGCTATAGGATGAGTGAGGTCTGAAGATCTAACATAAAACAGGGTAGCTATAGTTGATAACACTGCATTTTACAATTGCTATTGCTAAAAAAAGCAGAACTTAAATGTTCTCACATACAAAGAAGATAAATATGTGAAGTAAAGAATATATTAAGTAATCAGATGAGGGGAATGCTTTCACAGTGTTTATGTATATCAAATCACCATGATGTACACTTTAAAATCTCACCATTTCATTTGTCAGTTATACCTCAATAAAGCTTTTTTTTTTCATTTTTTTTTTTTTTTTAGTTTATCCTAGGAGAGCTGTATACTCTATGTTTAAACAAGTTAGTCATAGCTATTCATGGAAAGCCATGAAAAGGAGAGGAAAAAATCATTTATCTGCTGTACATGGGGAGAAAAAAAAAGAAATATGTGGATCAGTGGAAGGAAACTTGGCTAGAGGCAATGAAAGGGTAGCTCCCTCTGGAAGAGGGCTGACTCCCTTAGATCTCCTGGAGCTTTCTTGGAAGAGAGGAGAGGAGTGTAGAAAGGCTTCTGCCTCTTCTCCGGTCTTGTTCAGCTTCTGTGGAACCAGATGAAGGGTAGAAGCAGTTTCTTGTTCCCTTTGTTGTGCATAGGGTGTTTGGATGCCTCTGTAATGAGAAAAAGGACTGTCTGCCCCAGAGCAGGGTTAATAATGTGGTTGGCAAAGGTCACAGAGGAAGAAGATACTGGCCCTAGTTGCAGGAGTTTCACTTCTGCTTCAGATAGGAAAAAACGTCGGCAGTGGGCAGTGACTAAAACATCTTGAGGTACTGGTAGGGGCAGGAGCCACTGACACTCCTGAGAGCCCTCTCCACTCCCCATCCCCATACCTGTTGCTGTAGTCCTTAAAGGAGAAAAAGCTCTGTGTGCACTGGAATTCCAATTATCATGTTTGTGGGGATTCCATTAGAAACAAGTGAATTTATTACTATTGCAGGATTATATCTTCCCCAGCCTGGAGGTTAGGAAAATGCTTGTTTCGTTAGTTTATTTCCTCAAAATACAGCACTTCTTTAGAACTCTCCTTTTCCTGCTTGTCTGACCCCACTCCCACCGTACCAAACAGGAGGGATACATGTAGGTGGTCATACTATTTTTGTGGTCTGTTTCATTCCTTTGCTTGGATATTAAATCCTTGCAGGGAATGGATTTTCCTTCTATGCAATGGAAACAACATTTTGTTTGATTAGCCCAGTGCAAGGAAGGAGTGTTAGCCTTTTGTTAGAAAGAAAGAAAGAAAGAAAGAAAGAAAGAAAGAAAGAAAGAAAGAAAGAAAAAAGGCTACCCTTGAATCAAATATGGAGAAGGCAGACAAAAAGAAAGGAAAATCTAAAATGTAAGAATTATTTGGTTTAGCATTCTTTACATTTTTATTTTTTATTAAGTTCATTTAGCCAGTATATAGTACATCATTAGTTTTTGATGTAGTGTTCAATGATTCATTAGTTTCATATAACACCCAGTGTCTTTTACATTTTTAAGTGTAGATTTGTATTCTTTGTATTCTTTTCTAGGGCAGGGCAGGTGTCTCAGAACGTAGCAGTATCCTTCTGGACGACAAGTTCTGTGGAAGTTTTCAGGTGTAGTCATTTTATGGAGTAGGAGAATGGCTTTGGAGAGAGAGAATGTTTAACCTTACTTAGTTTAAGATAAAGGATTTAAGAATTGTAAAAAGTTTTTAGTGTTAAGATAAGCAAGCCCTAATTCAAGGCCTGCTATTGAGTAGCCAGCCTATCTATGGATTGAAAATAGAAGGGACTTTAATCTTTAGAATTCTTCTGAAGCATCTTGTTTTTCTTGTATACTTTAAGTCTTGGAATGTGGTATATGGGATCAAAACAATGATTGATTTATTAGCTCAGACAGTAAAACTGTATTTAAAAGGGAAAGACTGCTCTTGTCATTAAATCTACTTCTTTAAGACTCTAGAGATTCTGAACAGATACACACAACTGTACGTTATGGATAAACCTACAGATACAGTGATAACCAAAGTAGCCGGCTGGAAAGTGGTGATGGTATGTAGGCTGACAGTATGTACATCTGGTCATTTCTTTTTTTTTTTTTTTTTTAAAGATTTTTTATTTATTTGACAGAGAGAAACACAGCCAGAAGAGAAGGAACACAAGCAGGGGGAGTGAGAGAGGGAGAAGTAGGCTTCCCGCCGAGCAGGGAGCCCGATGTGGGACTCGATCTCCGGTCTCCGGTATCATGACCTGAGTCCAAGGCAGTCGCTTAACCAACTGAGCCACCCAGGCGCCCCAACATCTGGTCATTTCTGATGATTTATATTTACTTTCATTCAGGTCTTAGTACTATATATTTTTTTGCCTTTTTCAGGCTCATTTGCAGAGGTATCATTTCACTGGACAACATACACAAATAAAAAGGGGAAAAAATGAAAATTTGTTGCTAAGACTTGAGTTTTATTATGAGTTCCAAATGACCAGTTAGCCAACAGGAAACAGCTGTCCCACCAGTGCTGAGGATTATTTGAATTGTTCTGCATCACCTCTGCTGCATAATAGAGCAATTACTGATTAGGGCACCTGGTCGGAGAGCTGGATAAAAGTGTTGCCTGTGGCAAAAAACATAGTTTCACTGTGAATGGTATTCTGTTTTTCCCTTGGAGGGAGTCTGATCTAAACGAATAAGTTGTTTTTTGTTTGGTTTGGTTTGTTTTTTTTGGATTTTTTGTTTTGTTTTTTGCAAATGAAACTGCAAGTAAAATTTAAAACAGATTAGATATAGATGTATAGCTAAATGAATAAGTTGTTTTTTGTTTGGTTTGGTTTTTTTTTTTTATTTTTTGTTTTGTTTTTTGCAAATGAAACTGCAAGTAAAATTTAAACAGATTAGATATAGATGTATAGATTGTAGATATTTCAGAGCTGACCAAAAGAAGGTAAACAGTGCATTGGAGTATAAAATATTTCTATTTTACACGAACTAAGTTTAAAATGAATGAATTTCTACAAAATGTGAAAATAAAAAGGACAGTGTATCAACTTATCATGAAACCGGTTGCAAGTATAGAATATAAAACTATAATGAAATAGTTTCCAAAGGTGACCCACCCACAAAACAATTGCATTAAAATAATGTACACATTTAAACAGATGTCCCACTACCACCACACATGAATAGCTTAACTAATGATTAAAAAAAAAAAAGCAAAACACCTCACTATTTTCTCTGGAGAAGGAGAGTCACACCATAAGCAGAAGAAATTCAAACAAGAATTTACAAAAGATTATTACAGCTATGGGTAAATGAGTGACTTGGAATGACCTCCGTAACTGTGGTCACCATTACTGAAGAAATGACACAGAGGGTCTACCTCCTGTGATGTCAAACATATTTTTATTTGTTCCAGAATAAGATGTAAGCAGAAAGCATGGCTCCACTATTTTATCTTAGAATAACAAATGAAAAATAAGATGTTCTTTTCAAAAAATCTTACCCTCTTGAGTGACTTATCTGAGGGAAAATGAGATTTGTAGTAATCTTGGGTATACAAAGGCTATTTTAAGAATTACCCTTATCGTTTAACTCAGTAGTTCTCATTGTGTCTGCACTTTAGAATCACTTGGTGACCTTTTAAAATAATTTATTAAGAGTCTCACCCTAGTCCAGTTAAATCAGGATCTCTGTAAGTGGGACCCAGGTATAGGAATTTTTTTGTGGTCTCAGGATTATTTGCATGTGAATGAGGGATTAAGAACCTCTGTTTTAACTTTAGCTATGCTGATTTTTGCACCTCTTGAATCAGAGCTCCAACCTGCAACATCTGTTTCCTTGAAGAATGGACAAAATAAGATATAGACTAGAATCCCAAGAGTTGACTTTCCATTTGATAACTCAGTTGCAATGCATTTAACTTTTATTCAGTAAAATTCCTTGGCTAGGCTTCTGACAGAGAGAAACACAACTAGAGAGGGAACACAAGCAGAGGGAGTGAGAGAGGGAGAGTCAGGCTTCCCGCAGAGCAGGGAGCCTGATGCGGGGCTGGATCCTAGGACTTCCGGATCACGACCTGAGCCGAAGGCAGTCGCTTAACCAACTGAGCCACCCAAGCGCCCCAAGGCTTCTGTTAAAAGAGGAGGAAGATACTGAAATTTGGTGATCCAATCCTCAGTGAACGTGTGTCCATTAAGGGCCAGGTTTTCCATGAGGTTATGAAGATTTATTCTTCCTGTGTCAATACCAATAGGAGCTAGCATAAAGACAAAGTATTAAAGATCACTTTTAGACTCTGTATATTTTTATTGAAATAAAATATACATACAGAGAAGTGCACTTATTTTGCCCTTTTATATATATCTTGGTGAATTTTCACACACATCAAGAAACTGTGTAATCCATACCTACATCAAGAAATGGAATATTACCACTCCACTCAACTCTACTAATTCCCCCTTCTACCAACACCCCCCTTTCTCCCTTTTAGTCACTACAAGGTGAACCTTCCCAGCCATTATGACCCTCAACCCCTAAGGTAACCACTATTGTGAATTTCTGACCATATGATTTTAATGTGAACATGAGGCTGTTAGATGACCCTCTTTGGCCCCCATAATCAGGGCTCAGCATCATGTAATAAAGAGCTCAGGCTCAGGGTTCGGACAACCTGGGTCAGAGAACCAGCTCCACTGCTTCCTGGCTTTGTGACTTTATTTCTGTAAGCCTCACTTCCCCATCTGTAAAATGGGGATAATAATAATACCTGTCTTAGAGAGTTGTTAGAATTAAATGAGATGACTTATGTAAGGTACTTAGAGGGCCTGGCACATTTTCTGTGCTATGTAGAGAGTAGCGGCAGATGTAGGATTCCCTGGTGTCACCATCTCTTCCATAGTGCCAGGACAGTGCCTCTGTTGTCTGTGGGCACAACTTAAGTTTATGGTCCAGCTCTGTAAGGGAGGAAGACGAAAAAATAGACATATTGACCATCTCTCCTTTTCTTCACTATCCTTTATTTGCCTCATGGCATGAGTAACCTGTGGCCACTTCTGAAATATATTATTTAAGGGTGCCTGAAATATATTATTTAAGCCCCAACTTGATTAAGCTGCTCTTGGTTTCAGCTCAGGTTATGATTGTAGGGTTCGTTAGATCGAACCCTGCGTTAGGCTCCATGGTCTGCTCAGAATTTAGTTAGAACTCTCACTGCCCCTCCCCACTTCACATGCTCATGTGCACTCTCTCTTTCTCTCTCTCTCTGAGAAATAAATCTTTAAATAGTAAATAAAATATATTATTTAAATTTATAAAATGATCATTGAAGGGCCAGAAATGTTCTCTTATACATCCTTGTATTCTCCAGAGTGCCTAGGATAGTGATTTGCAGGTTGCACATATTAAATGCCTTGGGTAGTGGTATCTAAAAATGATGTTTCACACACACCATGCTTTCCCCTGTGCTAGATTTATATTGGTTCAACTTCTGGCCCTACTTTTGACCAGAGACATATTTTGGAGATACCTGGCACAAGGACACAGAATGTAGCAGTGAAACAGTCGTAGGCGGACACCAAGAGGTTGGCCTAATTTATAAAATCAACCAAATAAAAGCTCTGACTAGCTGAGTTAACCTGCTTTCATAACCTGAGGCAGGACCTGTTTGGGTGTACTTGTCCCTTAATTTTGGTTTAAGAAAGCAAGAATAGGGCGTCTGGGTGGCTCAGTGGGTTAAAGCCTCTGCCTTTGGCTCAGGTCATGATCTCAGGGTCCTGGGATCGAGGCCCACATTGGGCTCTCTGCTCAGCAGGGAGCCTGCTTCCTCCTCTCTCTCTGCCTGCCTCTATGCCTATTTGTGATCTCTCTCTCTATATCAAATAAATAAATAAAATCTTTTAAAAAATCAAGAATATCAGAAGATGACATGACTTGTAGGTTTTTTTTCATTAATAAAATTATACAGTTTTTTTTTTTTTAGATTGTAATTTGGAAATAATTTACCCCTTGAAAGGTGAGCAAGGCAATCTATTTAGCACTTATTATTTGCCAGACATTCTAGGTGATTTTCATACAAGTTAGTGTTGGATCCAAGTCTTTGAGGTCAAATACTTTTAGTATTTCCCATTTAAAGCTGAAGAAACAGAGGCTTGCTTGAGGTCTGTGACCATGGTGGTAGTGACAGCCAAGTCTGCCTGACACTCTGTTTGAGTTTTTATCGTTATACTGTGTTGGTTTTTTGTTTTGTTTTGTTTTGTTTTGTTTTGTTTTGTTTTGTTTTGTTTTGTTTTTGCACCCGCATAATCTGTGGAGCTTTTTAAATAGAGACTCAAATCTTACCTTAGCAACTTTCTCTTCAGTGGGTCTTGGACATCTTTATTCTTTGCAAAGGTCTGTTGGTGGTACTTCATGCAGCCAATGTTGAAAATCATGGTTCTTCTAGAAACTCTTTGGGGAAGAATTATAAGATTACAGATTTGGGGGCATCTGAAGACTGAATTTAGGATATTGTAAAGACACACTGTTGACAGAAATTTAGGGAAAGAGGAGGTGGCTTAATAACAAATCTAGTTGATGTTTCAAGAGGTAAGATAGTACTTATCACCGGCAATTGGGTATATCACTGGAGTATTTTATAACTAGATTAATTCTTCATTCTTTCTATGAGTTTCTGGAGTGCTGCCACTGTTATACCCAAGCACAGTCTTTCTAAACCTAATTTGCTTTCCCAAATATCTTTTTACTCAGTGGTTGGGGTGAAGTCCTAGTGAATTTGCAATTTCAGACTATTAGGCAAGAACTGCTAACCCCAGAGAGAGCAGTGGATGGCCCTGATTAAGACAAATGTCATGGGAGAGTTGTAAATTTAACAAATTCTTAATCTTTTTTTTTTTTAAGATTTTATTTATTTGACAGAGAGAAACACAGCCAGAGAGGGAACACAAGCAGAGAGAGTGAGAGAGGAAGAAGCAGGCTTCCCGCCAAGAGCAGGGAGCCCGATGTGGGACTCGATCCCGGGTCTCCGGGATCATGACCTGAGCCGAAGGCAGTTGCTTAACCAACTGAGCCACCCAGGCGTCCCCAAATTCTTAATCTTAATAGATCCTGTCTTCTGAGTTCCTCCTAATGCCTTTTTAATTTTTTTTTAAATTTTACAGTGTACTTTGGCAGTAGAAAAGGTTTAGTAACTTTTCCTTTCACTTTACAGTTGGAAAAATTGAGATGCAAAGACCATATAACTCAACTATAGATATAGAACTATAACTAAAATAATGGCTAACATTTGTTGAACACTAACCATGTTCCTGGTTCTATAGTAAATGTTTTTACATGTATTATCTCATATTACATTTCTGATGTGAATAATGTATTAGGAATAATGAAACTGAGCTCATTTATTTATTCTAGTTATTTGAGTCTACTCTGTGGCAGGTAGTCATGCTAGGCAGTGAGTATCTAGTGTTGAACAAATCAAACCCCATCCTTAATGGAACTTACAGGGGAAGACACATAATTAAAAAACAAATAAGTATTCAATTATAAAATGTGCTAGTGCAATGAAAAATAAAAATGAAGAAATAGTAATAATAACAAGGCAGAATAGCCATTTAGATAAAGGATGGTCAAGAAGGGCCTCTCCAACATGGTGATATTTTAGTTCAGAATAGTTCAGGCATTTGCTTAGTGTCACACATCTAGTAAGTGGTGAAATTCAAGTCTGATTTCCAGGGCTCTGCTCACCAAGCTATACTGCCTATCAGGCATGTGCTTGGAATCAACCCTGGGCTTGTGACGCTCCTGTCAATGACAAGCATTCCTATCATGATACTATACCACATTCCCAGAAGTATCATAAAATTTATGATTATGAAATTATAATAATTCTTTCCTCCTAAAATGCTTCTTTAAAGAGAGCCCTAGGAGGCAGCAAGAAGAAGGGGTAGCAAAAATATTGCAAGCAGTATATGAATTTCAGCAAATGAGAGAGAGACATAGCCCCAAAGATCTGGAAATCTCTGCTATAACTGTACTAGGTACATTTGCATGAGGAAGTGCTCTCTTGGCATGCATGGACTAGAACTGGATTTTCCACTTCGGATCAACATCTTATTTCGGGGCCTTACATGAACTTAAAGAACTTGAAGGGCTGATCCAGGAGCCAGGCAGAAGACATATAAAGGAAGAAGCTGACTGAGAAATGTTACATGGTGGCTAGAACCTCAAGATACTTGGAAAGAATGTTGGAAGGAAGGGACAGTCTGCTCTCGGAAAGGGAAAAAATGAAGTAAACGGTGAAATACAGCCTTGAATTTAAATGCTGCTGTCTTCTTTTGATTCTTCTGCAATGCTGAATTTGCCAAGTTACTTTCTCAGAATTTTCCAGCAGTCCTCTGAATTCCCCCTTTGCTCCAGAAGAATTTGACCACTTCTTTTTCCTCCCAGAAAATAATAACAATTCTTAGGCTGATCAGATTCTGTAGAAGTGTGATGCAAGTTTTTAACCCCTGGATTATGAGCCTTACTGTAGATTTGAATAGTGCTAGTATAAATTTATGTTTGGAAAAGATCTGTACATGAGATTCATGTATACATCTTAACCTGATGATTATATTGGTGAAGATTATAAATCCTGACAATTTGACAGTTCAGTCAAAAGTTATAATAATGTCCAAACTCTTTGACATAGGATATCTAATTCTTGAAAAATTCTTCTAAAGAAATTATTTAAAAAGAAAAGTATAAAAAGAAGGAAAGTATAGTACTAAAATTTTAGTGAATATATTTAATAATAGGAGAAGGGGAATGGTTAAGTAAACTATGGTAATATTAACTCTGAAGCCATTAGACACAAAACCCAGAGACCATAAAAGAAAACATTGATAAATTCAAATACACAAGGCCAAAAATTCTACTTTAAAAGATCCTATAAACAAAGTCACAAGACAACACATTGGAAAAAGATTTTCAGCATATGATAAAGAGCTAATTTCTATAATACATAATGTGTTCTACAGGGTTTTTTTTTTTATTCATTTATTTGACAGAGAGAGAGATCACAGGCAGGCAGAGAGGCAGGCAGAGAGAGAGGAGGAAGCAGGCTCCCTGCTGAGCAGAGAGCCCATGCAGGTCTGGATCCCAGGACCCTGAGATCATGACCTGAGCGGAAGGCAGAGGCTTTAACCCACTGAGCCACCCAGGCACCCTATAGTTTTTTTCTACAGTTTTTTTAAAGATCAGAAACCTAACAGAACAATGTGCAAAAGAAATTAACAGACTTTCACAGAAAGATATACAAGTGGCTCTTCACCATATGAAAAAACATTCAGTAGTCCTATTAACCAGTACCATTATTTACTCATCAGATTGGCAAAGATCAAAAAACTGTGATCTTGTGTTGTGTTGGCAGGTACAGAGAGGAAGCAGCAATGCTATATATTGTTGGTAGACTGTAAATTAGAATGACCTCTGTGGAGGACATTTTGGAAATATCTATCAAAATTCTGTATGTCCATAGCATTTGCTCTTGAAATTTCATTAAGAATTTATCCTCCAGGGGCGCCTGGGTGGCTCAGTTGGTTAAGCGACTGCCTTCGGCTCAGGGCATGATCCTGGAGACCCAGAATCGAGTCCCACATCAGGCTCCCTGCTCTGCGGGAGGCCTGCTTCTCCCTCTCTCACTCCCCCTGCTTGTGTTCTCTCTCTGGCTGTGTTTCTCTCTGTCAAATAAATAAATAAAATCTTTAAAAAAAAAATTTATCCTCCAGAAATTTTCCTATGTATGTGAAATTCCTTATATGTGAAGATAATCATTACAAAATAATTTGTAATAGTAAAACATTCAAAATATCCTAGATGTCCATCAAGGTATTTCTACATAAGTTAATATGGAATTATCTCCTATTGTTAAAATACCAACAGGGCACCTGGGTGGCTCAGTTAATTAAGCAGCTGACTCTTGATTTCTGCTCAGGTCATGATCTCAGGGTCCTGGGATCAAGCCCTGAGTTGGGCTCCATGCTCAGCGGGGAGTCTGCTTAAGGATTCTCTCTCTCCCTCTCCCTTTGCCACTCTCCTATCTCTCTCTCTCTCAAATCTCAAAAAAATAAAAAACCCATGATGCAAAGCAGTTTGTGTGTATCATTTGTATGAAAAAAAATTAGAGAAAAAAGAATATATTTAGAACTTTAAATATGCCTAGATTTTATCTGGTAATATATATAAAAATTAAAAAGAGCAGTTGTCCTTAGGGAGAAGAACTTGTTGGCTCAGGGAACAGATGTGAGATGGAGACTTATTTAATGTTTATCATATTACCCTTTTTTGAATTATGTGCATGTGCATGTGTTCCCTCCTTTTAAAAAAATACTAAAATTGGGCACGTGGTTGGCTCAATTGGTTAAGTGACTGCTTTCAGCTCAGGTCATGATCCTGGAGTCCCAGGACTGAGTCGGGCATTGGGCTCCCTGCCCACCAGGAAGTCTGCTTCTCCAGAACTCTTATCATTCCCCTTCTCATTCTCTCTCTCTCTCTCTCTCTCTCTCTCTCTCTCTCATTCATTCTCTCTATCTCTCAAATAAATAAAATCTTTAAAAAATAAATTAAAATTTAAAATACTAAAATAATTAAAAAGAGGGGTAGAACAGAATTTCGTAGTCACCATTCATTCATTCCACAAATAATATTTTAAAAGAAAGAAGACAATTCCTTTCCTTAAATGCCCACAGCCTAGAAAAAGAGACATATCTAAATAAGATTATTAAAATATAATGTAAGTGCAATCAATAATGGAGATGTGTGTACTACGTACAATGTGGCATAAGAAGAGAATAATCCTTTCCTTTGCTTGATATGACAAGTTTAAAAATGAACAAAATTTGGGGAGCCTGGCTGGCTCAGTTGATGGATCATGTGACTTGATCTCAGGGTTGTAACTTCATACCCTATGTTGGGGGTAGATACTACTTAAAAATAAAACAATCTTTTAAAATAAAATAAAAATGAACAAAATTTACATGTATATTCTGTAACTGTGTAAAAACTATATAAATAAATAATGAAAAGAATTAAAACACACAGAAGAGGCCTTAAATATAAGGAGTTTCATTCAAATGGTGAGGATATGAAGGGTTTTTGGAATATCATAGTTGTCTTATTCATATTTTAAAGACAGTGGGTTTTTTTAAGTTTAAACTTTAGATTTTTGAAAATCAAGTAATCTAGTACCCAACTAAGCCAGGGTCTCTAGAATCTTTTACTTGTAGTCTTTAAGATGAGAGGATAAGAAATACAGTATTTTGCCCTAAATTAGTATGTGGGATAAAAAGACTATCATATGCACCTCCTACCTTTTCCCTCCATTTAAGCCTGAATCTCTCCAGGCTACTGTGAAGAGCCTTGGAACTGATTAGTGTACAGGTTGTATCTGTGAAAGTGCTCAGTGATCTTCATGGTGGGCAGGGGTGTCTTTTCAATTTTTGATTTCAATTTTTGGTTCTCAAAGAGCTTCTTTAACACTAGCAGACCTTCGCCGGGGCCATTTTTAGATGTCTCAAAAGTGAGCTACAGAGCAGCCAGGACTATATTAAGCAATTCTGGCACTCAGAATTTATGGCCCTTCATGTTAGGACTACACGTAACAAGTAAATACCAATTAAAAGCCACTGGAACATAATCAAATATGATGTTGCTGTGTCATAATAATTTAAATTCTACCATGTGAGTTAGGTCCAGGGCTTATGATCAGCTCCATCTCTCATTAAGTCATATTTTAAAGCACTACCGTTTCAATTCCTTCTCTCATTCATTTCCTTCTCCATTTCCTCTGGTCTGGTTCTATGGCTCAACCTTAAACTATTTGTTTAAACTGGCTTAATGTGGAGCAGTACTAGGCACAATACCAAAAGTGGAGCAGAACTGGCCTTGGTACTGACTATTGTCATACTTCCTTGCCTGACCCCTCTGCCTTAAGGGCATGACCTTAGTTTCCATTTCTTGTGTATGTGGTTACCTTTCACTCATTATTCTTTCAGCCAACAAGTATGTACAGAGTACCTCCTATGTGCTAGATAGTGTGCTGGTTGCAGGGCTGTAGTGATCCATAAGACAAATATGGTTCCTCCCTTTGAAACTTACATTTTAGTAGAAAAAGTGGCATTAAACAGCTAATTATGCCCTGAGCTTTTAAATTATATTTGTGGTCGATTCTGAAAAGAGGAAAGTAATAGCATACTATGAGAATCTAGCAGGCTGGGACATGACCTCCTTAAGGGTTAGTGGTCAAAAGAGGGCTTCTTTGGGGAACTAGTGTTTGAGTTGTGCTCTAAAAAATGAGTCAAAGTTGACTAGAGAGTTGGGTGGAGACAGTGGGGAAGGAAATACTTAACAGGTCAGGAAACCTATGGCATATTCAAGGAACCAAAAGAAGGCCAGTGAAGTTGGAACATAGAAAATAAGGGAGGAAATAAAGCAAGATGATATTAGTGAGGTCAGCAAAGGCCAGCTGGTAAAGACTCTTGTTAATTAAGGATCACAGTATTTATTCCCTGGACAGTAAGAAGCCATTGAAGAGTTCAGCTGGGGAGTGAACCAGGTAACATTTTAAAAAGATCTGCCTGGCCATACTCTTGAGAATGTACGGAAAAACAAAAGCCCCGGCTGACTATGGCTTTTTATTTTTCTGTGATTTGGTTTGATTAACTCATTTGTTGGGGGATAGAGCTCTTAGTAAGAGGAAAGTTGACAAAAAGGCAATATGGTGTGGTGGTGAAGAGTGTCTGACCCTGGGTAAGTTGCTTTCCATCTCCTAAGTCTCAATTTTCTCATCGGAAGAATGGAGATAATAAATAGTATACCTGCCTTGTGGGGTTATTGTGAAGATTAAATGAGATAATGTCTGCTAACACTTCAATTAAGGCCTGGCATATTGTAAACCTACAATAAGTGTTAGCCACTGTTATAATTCAGCAGTCTTGCAAAAAGGTTCATCTGTTCCTCTGAGAATCACCCACTCTTGGTGGTCCATGGAGTAGCTTTCCATCCAAAAGTCACATATGGACTTGCCTAGCTAACACCACGGACTGTAGGAATCTGGCCTAGTCAGCTGGTAAGGAAACATCATGCTTATGGTTTACTTTTACAGATGTCATTTGAAGATGATGGAAGTGGAGGCTGAGGAATGGTTCTTTGCTTTATCCCAGCTATGGTTTTGCTTTGAAGCTGGCTTTTCACAAATACCAGTAATTGGTTCTGACACAGGAAACGCAACAGAATATAGTTAGTTGCTTGGAAACATCTGTATTTCTTTGTTTCCCACAATGCTAGGTAACCAATGTGTGTAATTAGACTGCTGAGCAAAGCTTCAGGGTGATCAAGGTTAATTGTTGACAGTATTTGAGATGTTAATAATGTCTCCCCCAAAACTGCTTTCCCAAAATAGATTGTTCCAGCTCCACAAAAGAATTAAATGCCATAGATTTCTTCATTCAGTGAGGTGTAATTCTAGGCCTGGACACTGAAGAAATTAGAAAATTTAATATTTTCTAAGAAATTAGAACACAGAAAATGTGTTTTTTCTTTCACTTTAAAGTTTGCTGTATCACATGCTTATAGAAATTCTCACTGCCTGACTTTTGCTATCTTTAGCCTGTTCTCTAAAATTATACATTTCTGCCTACGATCCATTTTGTGGAACTAGGGAGAGTGGCTAAAGCATGTCATCTTTCCTAAGAGTCCTGGGGAATTTGGAGTAGATGGGAATCTATTCTAAAAATTTGCAGTTAATTCAGACCCTGCCCAGAAAGTCTTTGTTTTGTGTTTACATTTGTCTTCTGGCTTAAGAACATAAGAGAGCAAGATTTTTGAAGGGAGTTTTGTTGCCAAGTGCTACAAAAGAAAAAAATTGAGCATTTCTTATGTAGTCAATAAGAGTTCACTGCAATCAAGTTTACTTACTGAATTTGTCAGAGACTTCCTGTGGCGAGATGGTTCACAGATGGTGAATAATTCCATTTTTAAAAATGAAAGTGAGCTTTGTTTCTCCTTCCTTCCCTTGTCCAACATGGTGGCTGTACCTGCATAGCTGTTTTGTTTTTTTTTCCCCCGTTGCTCTTTTGGGTCATAAAGAAAGACCTAAAAGCATCAGCTAAATTGTTCTGGCAGTGGAAAGGGCGTTGAGTGAGGAAGAATTGGCCAAAAACAGGGCTTTACCAGCTGTTGCAGGAAGATAAACAGAAGTTTTACTGTATGTAACTACTTTCTTTAAAATTATTAAAACAATGCATTATATAGCATTGCTTCTAAAACTTAAAGCAGTGTGGGCTTATGTTGATCTAAAAAAAATGTTCATATACAGATGCTGTAACAATGTTGGTTTTTAAAATTTTTTCTTTCATTCTGTTTTGTTTTTCTTTTTGTTGTTTTGTGTTTGTCCTGCTCAGCTTCAAGAAGCTACATTGAGGAATGTAATGTACCAAGTCTCAATGTGTATTACCTGGAACTTCCTGGGAGCTGAGCATTTTATTTCTGTAGAAATTTGTTTACCCAAATATTAGAAGAATAACAATGAGAAAACTAAGTTTATTTTATAGCTGTTGACTATTACTTAAAATAAGAAAAGGGACTTAATCTTTACACTTTTTTATCAACCACTTAGTATGTGCCACATACTGTTCTGAATGCTCTAGGTATATCTGTGAACCAAACCAAAAGTACTGCCCTATAAAGCTTATAGTCTGATTCCTGGCCATTTCACCTTCTGCCTCTGCAAGCGAAATGCTGGGTTCAAATTCTAGTAGACTAGGTTATCTATGATCTTGGGAAGCCGCCTCCCTTCTTTCACCCTCTTACTTGTAAGCATAGTAATCATGTTATTCATTTTGGTATCTCAGAAATCATCCATTGCATTAGTTGTATAAGAGAAAATTTCTTAGTTAATTGTTTGGATTTACATACACTCACAGGAGTCTATGCAAAATAACTTAAAGAAATTTTGTCCCGGGATTTACCTGTATACCTTCCCTGGTATGTTTATGCGGTGGATCTGGCTTAACATCAGCAGTAATTTGTAGCATAAAAGCCAAGACCACATGAGTTTATGTTTACAGAATTTAATTTCACAAATGCCATCACGGTTTAGGAGAATGATGAAGGAAATGAAATAACAGTTCTCTTAGTAGACAGCTGCTGCTTAGTTGGTATTATCTGCTTTCCTCTTGGGAGCCTGTCTGTTCTACTCTGTACGATTCCAGTGGTGCTGACAACCCCTTGGCCCTCCTTTTCTACCAGTAGGACAGTCATATGTCCGTCGACCCATGTCAGGCTGGTCAAGGTACCCACTTTGCCTAGATTCTGTGGTGGATTCAGAGTAGCATGTCAACCAAGCGGGGCCAGTCAGGGTCATGTTAAGGAATAGATACAGCGGCTTGTGGTAAAAAGGATTAAGTTCTTTTTTCTGGACTCTCTGATTAAGAGGATGATACATGCTTGGTGTGGTTGGTGGTCATCTAACTACCGCATGGAGACAGTCTCCCTAAGATTAAGAAGAAAGCGGAGTCCAAAAAAGAGAGAAGGGAAGATAGAGACCTAATGACATCATTCCATTTCTGAATCCCCCTGCCTTATAACCACTACATTTTTCTTAATTCAAATTGCTTGTAACCAAAAGCATCTTGTATAATACAGTATCCTTACCTATTATTATGATAGTCATTTGTGTTTGCTAATATTTCTGGTTCTCCTTATTCTAGATAATGGTGGGATTATACTTCCTTGGGGGTTGGGAATGGTCACGTGACTGCTTTGGCAAATGAAATTTCTGACTTTTGTCACTTCTAAGTGGAAGGCTTTAAGTCTTAAGAGCTGATTCATGATCCATTATATTCCATTCTCCCTGCCATAGTGACCAGTCATGTCCTTGGTGAGTGAAGGTAACATGGAGTAAAAACTCCACTAATCTAAGATGAATATGTAGTATAAATGAGAAACTGTTACTATTTTAAGCCAGTAAGACTTTGATGCTATATGTTATTACAGCCTATCTGGTTTGATATTTGTATGGGATGCATTTTTCTATGTTAAAATTTTCTAAGTATTTCAGGTGAAGAAATATTTTGGTATAACATCTAAAAACACTAACGTCCACAGAATGAGATTATTAAAATATTTAGTATACATAGTTATTCTAGTTCAGTATTAACCTTATAGGCTAGAAGTAAATAGCAGTGTTTCCTGGTTTACCATACAGGAATTAAATCTGCTTTTAGGGCTGTGACCTCTGACCAAATTGTAGTTGCCTTGTTTTGTATTATATGGCAGGACAAAGTCTATAATGACAGATGTTTAAAATGACACTGTGTAAGCACTCTGTCCTTGGCCATAACAGCTTCTCTTATGTGGCCTGAACAGTAGGGTATCTCCCTTAACCAGGCCTTGCTCTCTGAAAATAGAGAAACCAGACAAGTAGGAGGAAATGGTTTAAGGACAGATTGAACAAATGCTTGATTTGCAGCCATGTAGGATCAGTATGAAGGCCTTGAAATTACCAGAGGCCTTAGTGGATAACCAGCAAGGAAGCTGTAGTAGTTGCAAAGTGAGTATGTAATATAGGTAGCAATGAGCTCTGTGAACATGAACATTTTTGAGTCATGCCTTTTTGAGGCAATTCCATTTGTTCATGCCACATAAAACATGCCCCAGTCCTAGACCTTAAAGGCAGTTATATAAATTTTTTTTCACCAAAATATTGGGGAATATTTTGCTGTAAGAAAAAATCTCTCTCTCTCTCTCTCTCTCTCTCTCTCTCTCTCTCTCTCTCTCTCTGTCTTTCACACACACACACATACACACACACACACACACACACATTTATTTATTGTAATCTTCAGTGTTGGAATCTCCGGTTTGTGTGAAGGGCAGAATATTCTCACAGGCAGAGCACACTGAGTTATTTTTATACCTGTAAAATGGAAATAAAAACTTTTCCCCATTTGGGCTGTCTGGGTGGTTCAGTCGTTAAGCAGCCAGTACTTGATTTCCACTCAGGTCATGATCTCAGAATTGTGAGATCAAGCCCTGCGTCGGGCTCACCGCTAGGCATGGTGTCTGCTTAAGATTATCTCTCTCTCCTCCTGCCACTCCCCCTCCAAAATAATAATAATTTTTTTTTTCCTTTTCTTACCTCTCCTTGATTGTGCACATAGGAAAATGTGATAAATAATATATTTGTCAGGGGGCGCCTGGGTGGCTCAGTCGATTAAGTTTCTGCCTTCTGCTTAAGTCATGATCCTGAGGTCCTGGGATCAAGTCCCACATTGGGGCTTCTTGCTCAGTGGGGAGTCTGCTTCTCCCTCTGCCTCCCATTCCCCCTGCTGTGTGCTTTCTCTCTCTCGGACAAAATCTGTTTAAAAAATAATGTCTTTGTCAGGATTCTTGGCTGAGAGTAAATAGAAACTGGCTTAAGTAGGAAAATAAAGGTTATTTATTGTCAAAAATAAAATTGTTTTTGTTTCATTAGCAGCCTGTAAGAGGGTGTTATCCCTTTGCAGGGGTTGGATTAAACATGAACATGTGATCTAGTTCAAAGCAGTGAGATGAGAGGGGGAGTTGGAGGAGTTGGGGCATAAGAGCCTTCTGGGACAATTTTCCTTGTACTTAAGAGACAGAGGGAAAGAACTTTTTTTCTTCAGCTGACTGTTGTTGGATGTATATGTGATGGACCTTGAATGTGGCAGTCATCTTGGGACCATATTAGCCTGAGAGAAATGCTGACACAATCAGGATGACAGAGCCAAAAGACAAGAAAAACCACAATGTTGATAAAGTTCAGCTACAGAATTAAGGTGTAAGCCTTAATTGTTTAAGCCATTTGGGGCTGGCTTTTTTGATTACTTGAGACTGAAAAACTTCCTGAATGATAATAGAGATATCATGGGTTCCTCAGAAGAAAAGCTCTTGAAGAGCTACATAATTCCATTGGACTTAGTATATGCCTTTACACGTAGTTGAAGTCCAGTAAATATTTGTTAGAGCAATGTGGTTGTCTTTATTTGTGTTTATAGTTAAAAGCACTAAAATAATAAAACACTTTTCTTCCTTCCTTTAACAGTTCAATACAAAAGCCATTAGATATGGGACTAATAAGCATGATAGGTGTCTCCAGGCACTGAAGCTCAGTGTGAGTGGGATATTGGTGCCCTGAAGTGGATTGTTAGAACCTGAGTAGGGTGAGGAGGAGTCTCTCTGGGAAGCAAGGATTGCATGTCCCAAGACAGGGAATATTAGAACCTGAGGAACATGAGGAAGGCTTCTACCCAGGGGGACATTGGCTGAATGCAAGGTGTCAGATCCTGAGTGGGGTGAGGAAGATATTTGCTTGTACTGTTCTGGAAACTTTACTATCATTTTGTGATCATATGTGCCCTAAATGCACCTCTATGTCATTTTTCAATGAATATGTCACAAAATTAACATTTCTAATGCCGTTTTAAAATATGAACCTATTGTTTATTTTAAATATCACATGAAATTCCTCAAAACCCTGTCTATTTGATTAAAGCAATTTTGCCTTCCCAGCAAATCAGCTTACTTTCTGTAATGCATAAATTTCATTACTTATAATCTGCCTTTCGTCTGCATAGAAAATATTTTTCATTTTAGTTTTCAGTGCAGTATTTAATTTCTTCACAATTGTACTTTGGCACTTTAAAAAAGTTTCAAAGGAAACCGTGTAGAAATTGTCTTTTGAAGAAAAGAGATCAGGCTTACTGATGTCCTAAACTCTTTGATTTATGTAAGCCAAAGTTTCAGCTCACCATTATTATCAACACAACAGCATGGTATGGTTGCAGTCTCTTTGAAAATGTGATTAGGTAATCAAGATTAACTCCATTTTATTAGTGATAAAGACGACCAATGTAGGTCCCATTGTGATCTTCAGGAAGAACTAGAGCTAGGTTGATTTTCCCAAAGCCAAGAGCTATTGGCTATTAAATGTGCTTTATGGAAATGAGGATTGGAGAAAACTGGGGCCAGAAGAAAGGAAATAAAAGAGTACCTGGCTCAAAATAAGTTTTTCTTCTTATTTGTATGATCTCATTTTAGCAAAAGCTTTCCATAGCTAGAAATATATACCACTTAAAATTTGCTTAGTTTAATGAGATTGAGAAAGTGCAACACTTGTTAACTAATTGCCAGTCTCAGGTAACTGAGCTGGTAGGTTGCATATCCCTGGAGATGCTGAAGGGGTAGGTTAGTGGGTAAGGAGGTAGCAGCATCTTTGAATTCAGAGGACACGATGCATTGAATAAAAGGGCATTGGTGATTCTGGTTCTGTGATCTTATTAAATGTGGCCTTTGCCTTTACTTAGCTACAGATTTGACCCAGGTTATTATTTAGCTCTTGTTTCCAGTTTCTTATCACCATGAATTCCAAAGTTTACTAGGTATAACACATTTAGATATTCTTTGATTGTTATTGCCTTGGTTGGCTGATTTTTTTGCTTTATTAGACTAGAATATTGCCCCTCCGTGTTTTTTTCTTTCATTTTTGTGAAGCCCATTTTACTGATTTTCCCTTTCCTTACCTAGAAACTTTTTTTCTCGTAATTTTCTTTCATATTTTACTCAGTAAATATTTAGAGTATGTATTAGGCCATTTACTCTTAATTAATAAGGATAAGTTGTGAATGTATGTAATTATAACTGAAGAAAGAAGATAAATGCAGGAAGAAAGAATAGGGCTTTCAGAAAGAAGAGCTCATACCCAATTGAGGGAGATCAGAGACTTTAGGATTTTGCATGATTTTTCTTCCTAAAAAGCAGGAACCAGGGCACCTGGGTGGCTCAGTTGATTAAGCGACTGCCTTCAGCTCAGGTCATGATCCTGGAGACCCGGGATCGAGCCCCGTGTCGGGCTCCCTGCTCAGCGGGAAGCCTGCTTCTCCCTCTCTCACCCCCACTGCTTGTGTTCCCTCTCTGGCTGTGTTTCTCTATGTCAAATAAGTAAAATCTTAAAAAAGAAAAAAAAGGCAGGAACCAAGTCTTTGATGTAAGAAGGTGAAAGCAAAATATGTTTTTGACTAGAGCGTATCTGTAGGATAACTTGAAGTGGTTTGAATTCTGAATGGACTCTTTCAGATGTTTGTAGATGGTATAGAAGAAGAGAAAAATGAAAGTGCCTGGAATTCTTATGCTTGATGGTTCCCCTAATAGCAGAGGCAGAAATTGCTGCACAGTCCAAGGACCAGTTGGAAGAGAGAGGTGGCAATGGGCTGGATTCAGTCTAATCTGAATTTCTTACTATTGTCATTTGTTTTATTTTTCTAGCTAGTTTTCCAGTAGGCTTCTTTATGATTTTAAATCCAAACCCTATGTTAGCCTGTAAGGTGGTCTCCATGGCAGAAATTTGATGGAAATGTTTTATTTATCGGTAAATGAGTGAAGAGGAATGGAAGAAGCCTTGAAGAATAACTTTTATTTTTTTTCTAAGATTTTATTTATTTATTTGACAGAGAGAGAGAGAGAGAGAGAGATCACAAGTAGGCAGAGAGGCAGGCAGAGAGAGAGGAAGAAGCAGGCTGAGAGAGCAGAGAGCCTGATGCGGGCCTCGATCCCAGAACCCTGAGATCATGACCTGAGCCGAAGGCAGGGGCTTTAACCCACTGAGCCACCCAGGCGCCCAAGAATAACTTTTAGAAGGGAGTTAGGATTTTTATTGCAAGCAGCATAAAAGCTGGGACCCGGGGTATGAGTCAGCATGTGTGCATGTTGAACATCAGTACTATTATTTTATTTCCCAACTACTTGTAGTTAGTTTATTTTTGCTGCTTATGATTACTTGATTGCTTCCTTTTATCAGACTGAACAGGGATGGTATCTGTTTTATCCCCAACACCTAGCCCTGTACTTGGAGACTGGAGTGACTTATGAGACAGTTCTTAAATAAATGGGAGGTAGGTCTGAAGCATCATGTCCCGTATTTCTGTGGTGGATTCATTTAGAACAATCTAAGAATGTCAAGAGTATATAGAAACAGATTTTGCTTTTCTCACACAAGCTTTTTGAAGTGAAGTATGGAAAAAAAGTTGAATATTTACAACCTTGGTATACCTTTTAATTTACATTTATATTGCCTGTCTATATTATAAGCATAACTATTATTGGCATTGGTGTTTATTTTAATCAATATAAGGAGAAGAACCATAACTTTTGAATTAGTTTGCCTAACCAGTCCCCTAATAGGAAAATGTCATGGGACTAGTTCATATAAAATAGTTTAAAAAGTAGAAATGTGTTTAATATTTCTTATATTTTACTTATGTGAAATGGTTTTAAACCTTTGACTTATGCAGGCCAAGAAATAAGTATTTATGAACCCAGCATTGATCAGTTATTAAGTTACCTATGCAGACAGTTGCTTGAAAGGCTGAGGATCAGATCTGAATAATTACATAGCTTTTGTAATTGTCATAGGTAACTGTTAATAACTGCTTACTTGCCATTGGATTGTGCATACTGAGTATTCAATTATGTGACTCCTCAAAACTATGAAAATTGGAAATTATCACTATAAAAATTCAGTTTCATGGTGCATTCTGTGGAAGTACTTATTTGAGATTGATGATGACTATGTACATGTGTTCATATCATACACATAGATACAACTGTAAGCCACTATTGATTTTCTTCAAGGCCTAGTTTTTTTTTTACTGTTCGTCTCTTAGATCTTGCAGAATATATAGCATGAACATATTTTTAAAGATTTATTTATTTATTTGAGAGAGAAAAAGAGTGTGCACATGTGAGTGAGGGACAGGGGAGTGGACAGAGGGAAAGAATCTTCAAGCAGACTTTCCACTGAATGTGGAGCCCGACTTAGGGCTCATCCCATAATCCATGAGATCACGACCTGAGCTGAAACCAAGAGTCTGATGCTCAACCGTTGGAGCCACCCAGGGTGCCCCAGCATGAATGCATTTTTGTCTGTCATCTCAATTTACTTTGATAGTTTGAGAGATTTTTTTAATTAATCTGCAGTATACTTTATAACTACTGTTTTATTCCATAGTTTTGGTTGACTCTGAGTTATATGAAATAATAGCTTGTAATATTTCATTTTACCAACACTAACTTAGTAGTCTTAGGTACTTTTTTCATGGGGTGTTCAAGGCATTGTTTATCAGTAAAGTTATGTTTCCAGGAAATTAGGGAAGTAATAAATATTCCTTGGTGGTTGCTTCAAAGTGTTTACTGACCAGTATACTACCTGGGGAATGTCTTTTTAAAACTGCTTTTTCTTCCAGGAATTGTATTCTTATGGCATTGCTGGTGCTTTTTATTGTTTTTCGGGTTTTTTTGTTTTTTTTTCACATAGAGCTAAATCCCTATTGGGGCTGTACTGTTTTCTCAAGAAGAAAAATCTAATGACAATGAGATAGATGTTTTCAGCTAAGTTTTTTGTACTAGAATCTGTAGAGGACGGGGCTTCCTGTCAGATATGCCCATCTTGCCTTGTATTGTTTGCCTTTTTTATCTCCTGTTTCCTCCCCAGTTCTGTTCAGTTTTGAGGGGAAAATCTAGATCAAAGAATACATTATTAATAGATAACAGGATAATTAGCAAACTGATCTGACTGTATCATCACAAGCTTCCTGTATTTATTTCTCTTGATTGTCAGAATTCTGTTGACCCAAAGCATCACTGATGAATTATATCCCTAACTGCCTGCAGATGGAAGAAGAAAAGGATTGTATTGAAAGTTGGTTCTAACAGTTTCTTCAGTCTTAGACTGTTTTCTGGTGAGGGGATGGTGGGAGAGATTCATCCATAATATTTTCCCAGAGTTTAGAATAGAAACATTTTCTAAAGTTATCTCAAGGTGTATATTTCAAAGAACAAGGAGAAAACTTCTTGAGGTTTGTACAAAATGGAAGGGAAAGGTAGACAGAAGCCTTAGGGAAATAATAATGAGGCTGGAGGAGAAAATGGGGAGACATTGTGGAAGTATCTAATGAAAAACAATAGACACATAAGAATGAGTAACCAAGAAGCTTCTGAAATGGGTTAGATAATCTAAAAATTGATAATACATGATTCTGATTTTTAACAAATAAGAGGGACATTCAGATGACTGAATAGTTCTCTTTTGTAAGATTTTACCTTTCTCTTATGCAGCATTTTGTAATCATGCAGTTCTAGTAGGACTTATATTAGTGGGGGAGGTTCTCTTGTTATAGTCGAGTTGGTGAGTTGTGAAGGTTAATGGAGACTGTGAGTGTAATTAAAAGCTTCCTGCAATAAGTTGCCAACTTTTTTCCTCTGTCATTAATTTCCATTAATAAAATAAGGCTGAGTTGTTTTAACTGTGGAAGACTGTGAATAATTGGATTCCTTATGATGTTTAGTGTTAGCAAGGATCAGTAGGTAGGCCTAACTTATATTAGGAATTAGATCACATTCTGATTTATAACTTCATTTTTTTTTCTTCACTTTAGTACCTCTGTTTCAATTCAAGTAAGCTGGGAGGCTTTGGGGTTGTGTGTTTAATTACTCAATCAGGGTGCCTGGGTGGCTCAGTTGGTTAAGCATCAGACTCGATTTTGGCTCAGGTCATGATCTCAGGGTTGTGAGATTGAGGCCCCTAGTGGACTCCACTCTGAGTGTGGAGCCTGCTTAAGATTTTCCCTCTCCCCCTCCCTGCCTCTGCCTCCTCTCTTTTAAAAAAAAAAAAAAAGAAGAAGAAGAGGAGGATATAAAAATATTACTTCCAGTCAAGTAAAACTGATGCCCTGGGAATATGATTTATATTCATCCTTTGATTTCAGTAATTCCTACCACACTGAGGCATGACCCTGGAGTACATGTATCCCAGCTTAAAAAACATGGCTTTAGAAAAAAAGAACAGTAAATAGGAAAAGTTGTGAACTCAAGTTGAATTCACATGACTATAGCAGGAGAAGCTGCTGTTCAAAGAGGAAGAAGAGGGCGCCTGGGTGGCTCAGTTGGTTAAGCGACTGCCTTCGGCTCAGGTCATGATCCCGGAGACCCGGGATCGAGTCCCACATCAGGCTTCCTGCTCGTCTGGTAGCCTGCTTCTCCCTCTCTCACTCCTCCTGCTTGTGTTCCCTCTCTGGCTGTGTTTCTCTCTGTCAAATAAATAAAATCTTTAAAAAAAAAAAAAAAACAAAGAGGAAGAAGAGAGGATGTCATTTATTCAGGTAGCCACCTGCCATTAGAGGCTTTTACTGGTTGATCTTCCAACTTATTAATTATGTCTCTTTTAAAACATTGGTTTGATAATATGTGTAATCTTCTATCTAATATATCAGAAGACACCTAATTAAGAAAAAAAGAATAGGAATCTGTACATTTATCCCATGTCCTTACTCTACATTTTTACAGTTTTTTTCTGATTATAATACATGATCATTGTAGAAAGTTTAGAAAATACAAATGATTATAAGGAAGAAAGTTAACACTTATAACCCACATCCCATTAGAAACCTGTTTTTTTTTCCCCCAGTAATCCTCACATGCTGACCATGTTCTCATTTTAAATAAACAGTGTAAACTTAGGGCTTAATAAAATTCTATTTAGCAGTTTCTTAATTTACTTAAATTTTCCTGTTTTTGTACATTTATGGTGGCTTACAACTTGTTTGCTATTATGAATAGTCTGCATTTGATATCCTTGTACATAAGTCTTTGGGGATATTTCTGTTTTAGTTTTGTTTTTGGTAGAATACGTTTCTAGATATGAAACTGTAAGGCCCAAAATAGGAACAGTTTAAAAGCTCTTGATAGTGCCAAAAAAACCTGCCCATTTTCATGACCTCTTGACAGTATTTCACATTATTATTTGTTTTATGTTAAATAATTTAATAGAGAAAATATGGCACAGCATCTTTATTTGAATTTTTGTGTTCTTCAAGCTAACTATTTTTTTACTTTTTAGCTCATTTGTATATCTTTCGTTAATTCTCTTTGCCCATTTTTCTGTGGGGATGTTTGTCTTTTTCATTGATTCTTTGGAATTCTTTGTTTATTGAAACTCTTATTCCATTGTTTTATATACGGTAAAACTATTTTTCTCAGTTTGTCATTAGACTTTATTTTTTATTTTACAATTTTTCTCTCTATATATATCCTTTTATATTTGAATATATGGCATGGTTTTAAAATGTGTGACCACATACTCAAGAACATACTCAACTATGTGAAGATACTAAAAAATAGGTGAATTTTTATGGTACAAAAATTATATCTCAATAAAGATGTTTAAAACAACAACAACTATGTGCTTGATATTTGGATATAAAGACAAAACATGGTCCCTGCCTTCAAGGTTTAATGGGTCACAGTTTAATGGGTCTTTCTATCCTTTTATTTTCTGCAAGGATTAGAGATGGGTATTACGACGCCCAGAAAATACAATAAATAGAATGGATTCCTAAAAGAAGAGAATGATGATTAGGTCACTAATTCCTGTTATTAAGAACATTGCCCCATTCATCCTTGTTTCTATCAAAATTCTGTTATGTAAGCCTGTAAAATGATTGACCCCGTGAAAATATACAACAGATATGGTTGTGAATACTCTTGTGCTAGGAATTTTTACTACGTTTTTGTGTTTAAATTATATATAGTAAATAATGTTTGAAGACTGAATCTACAACATGGAAAATGGGACACTTTTATTGAAGGATCTGTTCCACTACACTTGAGTAGAAGTAAGCAAGGAAAGAGGGGACTGAAGTGTATTATAGGCAGAGGGAACAGTATTCAAAGTCTAAGATACATAATGGCCTGGCTTCTTAAAGATACTACCAGAATTTCATAATAGCAAAATTTATCTGCAGTTGAAATACTTAATATCTGAAACCAAATGCTATTCAAGAAACTAACTGCTGTCATTTTCCAAGGAGAAAGAAAATACTTGTGATACTAGCATTGATCAAGAGTGGAAGAAAACTACCTCTAGCTAATGATAGAAAGTCAACCTACTACTGCCCTTGACCTTTAATGACAGATGTTTTACAAGAGATCAAAACAGAAAAAGTGTTTAGTACTTTGTGAAATCTAGCCTTGGCATCTAAAAAGTTTGATGGCATTCTCAACCGTTTTATTTGGAAGTTAATATTGATACTGTTAGTGAGGCCTGAGGACTCCCACCAATCCCCCCAACAGCTCCTCAGTCTGCTAAGTCAGATGTACATATAAGAACATGTATCTGATGATCTCACTTCCCTCTGACTTTAAAAGTCCTTAAGACCAAGCACATCTTAAGTTGACCAAAAGGAGAACCTAGATTGAAATCGTGGTCTAGCTAGTATACACATTGTTAGTCATCGGCTTGAGTGGTGGTTAGGATATGCCTGAGATGGGAGGGGAAGCTTGAGGTGAGGTAGCCAGTGATGAGTGCTGCAGTTGGCATCCCAGGTGTCTTTGTGACGAACAAGCATATGTCCCTGACAGCTAAGCCAGGTTCCTAATGTATAACTTTTCTACCGGTCCATTTTGTAATTAAGAAGCATTTTATACCACAGAAAGCTATTCTGAGAAAGATTTATTACTAGCTAAAGGCTCTGTCCAAGTTTGAAAGCACTGAAAGTGGTCTTTAAACAACACATGATGTTTTCTGTGGATGCAGTGTTTTCAGTTCAACCATAGACTAAGCCTTGACTTGTCTGCCCTCTAGTGGAGATCTGTGGTTATATTGAGCAATGTCCTCTGGCTTTAGGAAGAGTACCTCATATCTCTTGATTGACTGTCCAAATTTTGGCCTCCACTTCCTTAGAGAATTTTTATTACCACCAAACCAACATAATTTTGTTCCATTTTCTAAGATGCTGATAAATACTTTCCCTAGCTTTCCCATGGGATCAGGCCTAGATCCCTGCCTTTTGCAACTCACATCAAGGCAGTCTCTGGGTTTCAGCTCAGCTGGTCAGCTCCCCACCACCCCAACAGTGCCAAATGCATTCCTCTTTTCCTTCCTTTGGTCATGTCTCAAATGCCCTGTCGGTCTCTGTGCCTCTTCAGATATTACTCTTCTGTAAATATGAGACTCAAAACTCACTTCTTCCTGTGAACACTACCCACCATGAGATTGCTCTTCTGAACTCCATGAAATGTACTTCCTATGCCATGCATTTACACTGTACTTGTTGTATCCATTTATCAAATATAGCCAGATTAACTCCTTGACTATGGTACTGTCTCACACTTCTTTTTGTCCCCTATGGACTCCAGCAGATTTTAGTGAATATGTTCATTATTTATTTGCCAAAGATATCCCATATCCCAACTCTGTCTTTTCCCCTGTTAATGACCAAATAGCTAATTGTCTAGATTTAAATATGAGTACAAACAAAATAGCAATGCATTTCCCACTAAGCAAACTAGTCTTAGCAGTACATCTATGTCTTAAATGTTCTGAAGTCTTTTGATCGGAGTCATGACTGTATCAACTCCTTGGTGTGAAAATGACTTTGGAAAACTTGAAAAAATTATGCTGTTAGTTCAGTAATATTTGGTAGGTAATCAGTGTTCCTTCATTACCCTCCTTCATTACCCTGGAGGAACAACTTTGGTTGGCTTGCTTGCTTTTTGAACTATAGTTGGCATATTAAATTACTTTTAGGTGTATAACTAGTGATTCCATAGTTATGTACATTATGAAATGCTCACCAGGTAACTGTAATTACCATCTGTCACCATACAAAGTTATTATAATGTTATTGACTATATTCCGTATGCTGTACTTTTCATCCCCATTACGTATTTATTTTACAACTAGAAGTTTGTACTTCTTAATCCCCTTCACCTATTTCACCTATCGCCCCACCCCCTTCCCTCTGGCAACCGCTAGTTTTTTCTCTATATTTATGAGTTTCTCTTTTTTGTTTTTATTGTTGCTCATTTGTCTGTTTTGTTTTTTAGATTCCTCATACAAGTGAAATCATATGGTGTTTTATCTTTGTCCGTGTCACTTATTTTATTAAGCACAATACCCTCTAGGTCCATCCATGTTGTTGCAAATGGCAAGGTCTCCTCTTTTACAGCTCAGTAGTATTCCATTTTACATCTGTAACACATTTTCTCAGTCTGTTTGTCTACTGATAGACACTTGGGTTGCTTACATATCTTGGCCATTATAAATAACACTGCAGTAAACATAAGGCTGCATTTATCTTTTCAAATTAACACTTTTGTTTTCTTTGGATAAATGCCCAGAACTGGGATTACTGCATCATATAGAGCTTCTATTTGTAGTTTTTTAGGAACCTCAATACTGGTTTTTCAGAGTGGTTGCATCACTTGACATTCCGGCCAACAGTGGAGGAGAAGGATTCCCTTTTCTACACATCCTTGCTAACATTTATTTCTTATCTTTTTGATGTTAGCCATTCGAACTGGTATTGAGGTTATGATCTCATTGTGGCTTTGATTTACATTTTCCTGATGATCAGTGATAATGAGCATCTTTTCATGTGTCTGTTGGCCATCTCTAAGTCTTTTTTGGAAAAATGTCTATTCAGGTCCTCTGCCCAGTTTTTAATCGTATTATTTTGGGGATGTTGAGTTCTGTGAGTTACTTATAGATCTTGGATACTAACACCGTAACGGTTATGTCATTTGCAAATATCTTCACCCATTAGTAGGTTGCCTTTTCATTCTATTTATGATTTTTGTTGCTCTGCAAAAGTTCTTTGTTTCTTTTATGTAGTCCCAGTTGTGTATTTTTGTTTGTTTCCCTTGCCTTGGGTGACATATCCAGAAAGATATTGCTAAGGTTGATGTCCAAAAGATTACTGCTCCCGTTTTAAGGTTTTTTTGGTTTCAGGTCTTAACATTTGGGTCTTTAATCCATTTTGAGTTTGTTTTTGTGTATAGTGCAGGAAAGGTCTAGTTTCATTCTTTTGCATGTAGCTGTTCAGTTTTCCCAACATCATTTATTGAAGAAACTTCAGTATTGTATATTGTTGCCTCCTTTGTTGTAGGAGCACATTGACATTTTAAGAGTGGGTTTATTTCTGGGCTCTCAGTTCTATTCCAGTGATCTATATCTCTGTTTTTAATGCCACTACCTTACTGTTTTGATTACTATAGCTTTGTAGTATAGTTTGAAATCTGGGATTGTGATACCTCCAGCTTTGTTCTTTCTCAAGATTTCTGTGGCTTTTCAGTCTTTTGTGACCTTATCTCTGAATAATGTTTCAAGTTGTAACTTCGGTTACTTATGTTCTAATTCTTTATATCCATAAACAATTCAAATGTTTGCTATCAAAAGAAACTTTTAATAATCATATTTTACTTAGCCTCCTCCAGATGTTGTCAGTGTTTATATTTTTAAACTCCTTGGGAAGGCATGGTAATCATGTGTCGCAGAGGACTGGTACTAAAACCAAAAGACAGTCTAAGCAATTGGAGTGTGGCTAACAGGACACACAAAAAAACAGTAGTTGATATAGGTGAAAGGGGTGTGCAGACATTATCTCCAGGGTGAATCTAAGACAGAGCTAAGAGTTTTAAATCAAAGCTTAGAGTGCAGAAAAGATTTGCTCTAGGTAGAGATGATATTCAAAATATTTAGCAGCTAGTATGGCACACCTGTAAACCAATCAGAACAGGCAGGAGCAAGACCTAGAAATCCTCTGTGTGCTAGGCATCATCCTGTCTGTTGTTGGATCTTGAAACATTCTGAGAGGCGGTGGACAGCTATTATTTACCATCTGGTATAGAAATATTTCTGTGTTTAAACAGTTAGTATACTTGTATCACTATGTCCTGACTGAACATAAGACCATATGTCCACCTTGAGGGCTCAGGCTACAAGGAAGGAAATGGACTGATGATGGAGAGTGAGTTGTGGAATTTCATTTGTGTAGGAGGAAGTAGAATTTGGACAGGGCGAGAACTCAAAGACAATGTCTTAGGATCAGGGCCTATCAGTGCCCCTGGAGTCCTCTTTTGATGCAAAAGAAGCAGCTTATTCTGGCATAAGATATATTTGACCATATCAGACAGAATCTTAACTCTGCTGCATGCTTTTAGGTAGCTTTAAGCTATCACACTTTCTTGAGGTAGTTTCTTCAGCTGAAATGTAAGTCTCTAATCATACCTGCACAGCATTCACCCCACGGTGGCTGAAATGAATAGGTATAAAAAGACATTAAATTATGGAGAACCAGAGGCATAGTCTTACTACCTTATGGTAGATGCTGCTTGCTCTCTACCCCATTTTAAGCACTCATCTTGGATTGACCAAGGATATGACCAATAATTTAATGGAGATGAGGCATGATATATTGAAATTAGCCTAAAGTTTATTCCTAATTCTGCCACTTACTAGGTTGTGATACCTAGTTGTAATACCAAGGTTATGATACCTTAGATAATATTTATTAATTCATCTACTATCCACTGAGCATGACTGTCACTATGCAAACATAGTCCTGCCCTTACAGACCTTAGAGTCTAGGAAGAGGGACAGTAGATGCTTTTGGAGAGATAAGTTCCCATCATTGCTGATCTCCCTGGTACCTAGCACTGTTACCTTAAGGGAGTAATAGCTATGTGCACCTCAGGCATTTTCATCTTTTCCAAACATTTAAGATAAACGTTTACGATCTTTAACTGCTTGTTAGTTATCTATGAAGCTTTTTAAATGTACACATTCTTGGGCTGCATACCTCACGGTGTATTGGTAAATGTTTAAAAACCTGTTCTCTGGGTGGGGGCTGTTTGTAATATTTGCTGATTTTCCTGGTAAATACTGCCACCATTGCCAATATCAAGCTACCAATGTGTGAATGTCACAAGATTCCTAAAAAAAATCTAACAATTGAGGCGCCTGGGGGGCTCAGGGGGTTAAAGCCTTTGCCTTCGGCTCAGGTCATGATCTCCCAGGTCCTGGGATAGAGGCCCACTTCAGGCTCCCTGCCTGGCGGGGAGCCTGCTTCCTTCTCTCTCTCTGCCTGCCTCTCTGCCTACCTGTGATCTCTCTCTGTGTCAAATAAATAAATAAAATCTTAAAAAAAAACAACTAACAATTGGCTCCAGCACACCATTGGCCGTACCTCAAAGCTAAGGAATTGGTAAGCATGAGACCTAGAGATTTTTATTATTAAAAAAGTTGTAAAGGGACCCAGAGTTAAGAACCTTGTAAAATTTTCATATTGCATGATTGTCAGATATAACAGGTTCAGAACACAGGAAGACTTACTGCCTTTTTTTTTTTTTAAGATTTTATTTATTTGACAGAGAGAAACAGAGCCAGAGAGGGAACACAAGCAGGGGGAGTGAGAGAGGGAGAAGTAGGTTTCCCGCTGAGCAAGGAGCCCAATGTGGGACTCGATTCCGGGTCTCTGGCATCAGGACCTGAGCCGAAGGCAGTCGCTTAACCAACTGAGCCACCCAGGCGTCCCAACTTACTGCTTTTTAAAACCAAGTAGCCTCAAGTGTATGGATAATATATTTCAAGAGTCTGTATTTAAAAGCATACATATACTACCAAAGTAATACATACTTCATTGTTTATGTAAATACCTTTATATTGTTAAGCAATTTTTTTTTCCTTTTTGGTTAATACATTTTGGAGATCTTCCTCAACACAATGAGTTCTTCAGTCTTTTGAATTGCTGCATATATAACATCCATGGATGAACATCATGTAATTTATTTAGCCAAGTCCATGTGTATAGATGTTAGTTGTCTTCAGAAATATTTCCTCTTCCTTTGGGTGTTACTGACCATGTTATAGGGATATTCTCTATATGCATAGTGTGACCATATTTGAACATTTTCTAGAGGTGATACATATAAATGTGATTTTGATATGAAAGAGTAGGTGAACATTTAATATATTTTCACATCTCCCACCAAAGTACTAATTTAAAATCTCAGTAGCTCTGCATGAGATGACTACTTTCCTGAAAATTTCAAAACAACTAATCATTAAAAATGTGACTTTGCTAATTAAATGTATGAGATATACATTTAAAAAAATAAAATAAATCCAAGTAGCCTCAAAGAGTTGAATCTCTGATGATAGTAGAGACAGTGTAGCAATTATGAAATTTTCACAAGTGGGTGAGTTAAGTTGCACATATTAAATAAGTTTTGGGGGCACCTAAGTGGCTAAGTTGGTTAAGTAAGTGTCTGCCTTCGTCTCAGGTCATGATTCCATGTCAGGCTTGCTCCCCCTGCTTGTGCGCTTGCGCTCTCTCTCTCTCTCTCTCTCTCTGACAAATAAAATCTTTTTTTTTCTGACAAATAAGATCTTAAAAAAAAATAAATTTTTAAAGGACTGTTGACAAAAGACACCCAGCAACAGCTCCCAGTGGTAACCCAGAAACAGAACTGGGTGGTGCCACAAGAGAGATGCGCAGTAACTGTTAAATTTGGAGGGAGACAGACAGGCCTATCAGGTGATTTTTAAAGAATGTCATGAACTTCAGGCATTTGAAACTATCTTTCAAAGCTGGGGAGGGATGTAGGAGGGGAGTGGGACCTTCTACATTGATGAAACAGTGTGGGCAAAGGAAGTTAATAAGTACCTTTGAAGTGTAATGAATGAGTCCGCTTGGATTAGTGAATATGGAAAGTGTAAAAAATCTTAAACAGTAAAGTTTGGGAAGGTACGTAACACCTATTTAGTGCAGTGTGTTTCAAGGCTAGCAGCACTTCCCTTTCCCCAGCCTACTCATCAGCAAAAATCACTTGAGTGCTTACATTTTTCCAAATATCTTTTATTTAGCAACCTAATTTTATGCTGAGGTAGTATTTCATAAGAATGCATTAATCTTTCAGTTCATACGTAATGGTTCCTGAATACCCTAAGATTAAATGCACATTTTGAATCTCGTATCATATTGTTTATAGGTTGAATTTTTCTTAAGAGCATCAAGAACTAATTATTTAACAATAGGACTGTGCAATGTAAAAAGAACAACAAACATGTATCTAGTCATTTAATTAATTAGATCTCTTCCTTACACATTAGAAATTATTCCATTCACTAAGAAGAAACTAAGCGCTCTCTCTATACTTTTCTCTTGGTAATTTCTAAGCAGGTTGATTATTTGGCTTTTTTTCTTTTTCTTGACAGTGTGTGAAGTTATTTGACAGGTAGTTGGTTATATCTGTCTTATGAACTTGTTAGAATAGAATAGTAAGCATTCTACCTTTAGCTTACCATTTAAATGCCACTATTCAAGATGACTACATGACTTATTCTTATTTAATAAGCAGTGTCTTGTTTTTGTTTTTGTGGCACTGAATTCTATTGCAAGAAACATAATTGATGGGGCGCCTGGGTGGCTCAGTTGGTTAAGCGACTGCCTTCGGCTCAGGTCCTGATGCCGGAGACCCGGAATCGAGTCCCACATCAGGCTCCTTGCTCGGCGGGAAACCTACTTCTCCCTCTCACTCCCCCTGCTTGTGTTCCCTCTCTGGCTCTGTTTCTCTCTGTCAAATAAATAAAATCTTAAAAAAAGAAAGAAAGAAAGAAAGAAAGAAACATAATTGAGCATTTTCTTCATTCCTTTTAAATCCATTTTACTCTGAGGCCTATCATACCTTGATGCACACTAACTTGTTTTTTTCTTTTTTCAAGTAATAGCAATAGGAAACAGATCATTCATTGCCCTATTGTAATATTAATTTAAGAAATAAAGACAAAGTTGAGGATCTTGTGTTAAAAGCACTACTCTGACTTGCTTTTTTGAGTGTGCCAAAGCAATTTTCCATCCTTGAGCACTATTTTATAGTGTAGAAGTTATAGAAGAAAGATGACAAAGGGTATTATTTTATTATAAGCCATGAAAAAAAAGAAAGGCTTTCTTTTGTGGCTCCCTCTTTACCTGCTATCTTTTTATATAGGTATCAAAGTCATATTTTTAGTTTAGAGGAAGCTAGTTATGACAGAAAGACAGATCTGAGTTCAAATCCTAACTATACCACTTATTGGCATTGTGTCCTTGAACAAGTCTAATTAAGGTGCATATTAAATAAAATCTCTCTATAGATATAACTGATTTTGGCTGGCTCTGCCCACTAGGGAAGCATCAAGGGTATTTTTGCTTTTTACTTCTCCATATACTGTCATCACAATTCTTAAAAGAATAAAAATCCAGGGCACCTGGGTGGCTCAGTTGGTTAAGCATCCGGCTCTTGATTTTGGCTCAGATCACGATCTCAAGATTGTGGGATTTAGCCTCATGTTAGGCTCTGTGCTTATCAGGGAGCCTGCTTTAGATTCTCTCTGTCCTTCTCCCTTTGCTTATCCCCCGCTCCATGCACACTTTCTCTCTCTCTCTCTCTCTCTCTTTCTCTCTCTCTCTCTCACACACACACACACACACACACACTAAAATAAATAAATAAATAAATAAATAAATAAATAAATAAATCTTTAAAAAGAAAACAAAAATCCACCAAAGACCTAAAGAATAATTTGAATTATCCCCCTTTTGGTCTACTCCTTTTAGGTATAAGGGGAAGGGCATGAAGTTAGCCATAAACATAAAAGGTTGCTCAACCTTATTCGTGACCAAGCAAAGCAAATTGAGACCATTGCTAAAAATTAAAAATGTGATGATCCCAAGTGTTGACTAAGATTTAGATCAACTGAGAGAAACACCTTTTCCTGGTGGGAGAATAAATCAGCACAACCACCTTGGAAAATAATTTGGCACTATCTTGTAAATGTTAACCTTTATTTAGTCTGTGACCCTGCCGTTCCACGGCTTGGTGTATATCCTGTGTTGACACTGTCATGTGTGTAGACCAAAAGATATGTACAAGAATGTTTATAGTGGCATGGTTGATGTCACCCAAAATTGGGAGCAATCTGTATAAGTAGAATGAATAAACTTTGATATATTCATGTAATATAGTCTTTTACCTCATTAAAATGAAATATAGTTATATGTAATAAGTGGATGAATCTTGTTTGCATAATGCTATTAAAATAGCATATTGGCATTGGGGAGGGTATGTGCTATGGTGAGTGCTGTGAATTATGTAAGAGATGAATCACAGCCCTGTACCCCTGAAACAAATAATATATGTTAAATAAATAAATACATACATAAGCAAGCATATTGGAAATACTATATATGTATAATATAGTTTTTAAAGCTCTTAAAACTAAATGATATATTGTTTAAGAATATAGATGTAATTAAAAAGACTATGGAATTAAATAATAAAAAGAGGTAGAACCAATAAAATAAATAAAAATAAAATTCTAAAAAATATTCAAATAATACAAAAGAAGACAGAAAGGGAGAAATAAGGGAATAAAAATGTAGGTGACAAACAGAAAATAGTGGCATTATAGACCAAATCTAACTGTATTAAGTTACATAAAATGTTAATGAACTAAACACTACAACTAAAAGGCAATGATTGTTACAATAGATAAAGCAAGGTACAGCTTTATTTTTTTGAAGATTCATTTATTTCAGAGTGAGAGAGATTGTGTGGGAGGGTGAAGGGGGGCAGAGGGAGAGAGAATCTCAAGCAGACTTCGCACTGAGTACAGAACCTGATGCGGGGCTGGATCCTATAATCCCAAGACCCTGACCTGAACTGAAACCAAGAGTCAGACAGTCAACCACCTGCACCACCCAGGTTCCCCAAGGTGCAACTATATTTTGTTTATAAGAGACAGTCTGTATAAAGAGATTGAAAAATATGTCTTACAAACAGTGAGCATAATAAGTCTTTAGTGGCTATATTAATATCAGATAAAATAGATCTCAAGACAGAAAGTCTAACTAGAAGATAAAGAAATCTTGAAGAAAAAGTATCAAGTTAGAAGATTTATATTTCCTTAAAAATTTACTGTAAAGTACAGTAGTCAAGATAGTGTCCTGGCAAAAAGACTGACAAAATAGATCAGTGGAGCAGAATAAAGAACTCAGAAGTAGACCTCATCTCTACAATCATTTGATTTTTTACAAAGGAGACAAGTAATCCAATGGGGAAAGGAAAGTTTTCAACAAATGGTACTTGAAACTAGATATCCATGTGGGAAAAAAAAATGAACCCCCTACTCACACCATACACAAATATTTTTTCAGGATGGGTCGATCTTATATATAAAACCATAAAGCTTTTATTAAAAAATATGGTTGAGTAGGGGTGCCTGGGTGGGTCAGTCAGTTGAGCACCGGACATTTGTTTTTGGCTCAGGGCAAGATCTCAGGGTCTTGGGATTGAGCCCTGAGTCTGGCTCTGTGTTCTACACGGAGTCTGCTTCCCTTCCTTTCTCGGCTTCTGCCCCCATTCATGCACGCTCTCTCACTCTCTTTCTCTATCTCAGATAAATAAAATATTTTTAAAAAGAAGAAGAAAACCCCTTGTGCAACATTTTAAAAAATATGGTAGAATATTTTTGTGACTAAAGGGTAAGCAAAACTTTCTGAGGACATTGAAAACAACCATTAGAGAAGAAAATTGCTAATTAAACTATAATTGCAACTTTCATACATTGTTGATCAGTGTAAAGTGTTACAAGCACTTTGGAAAAAGGCCTGGCAATTCCTATAAAACTACACATGCATCTATCCCATTACCCCAAGAGAAACAAAAACATATTTCCACCAAAAAAAAAACAAAAACAAAAACAGAAAAGAGGGCTCCTGGGTGGCTCAGTCAGTTAAGCCTCCAGCTCTTGGTTTTGACTCAGGTCATGATGTCAGGTCCTGGTATCAAGCCCTGCATCAGACTCCATGCTCAGCGGGGAGTCTGCTTGAGATTCTCTCCCTTTTCCTCTGTGCTGCTCCCCCTCCGCTTGCTTGCTCTCTCTCCCTTTAAGATAAATCTTAAAAAAAAAAAAAAAGAAGGAATGCTCATATAGCAGCTTTATTCATAATAGACAAAAATTCAAACACCCCAAGCACATATACGGGTAGGACAAACTGTGGTATATTCATGCAATGGAATCCTCAGGAATAAAAAGGAATGCGCTATTAAATGCAACAATAGAATGAATCTCAAAACAATGCTGAGTAAAAGAAGCCTCATACAAAAGAGTACATACTATATGACTCCATTATCATATAAATGGAATCATATGCTATGTCTAATTTGGGGGGAAAAGTTGTGGTAGAAAAATCAGTACAATGGTTGCCTCTAGTGGGTGAGTGGTGCCAGGTGTTGACTGAGAAGAGGTACAAAAAAAATTTCTCAAGTGATAGAAATGTTTTGCTTCTTGATTGAAATTTTTTTACACAGATATATACATTTTCAAAACTCATTGAATGATTAAGATTCGTGCATTTCATTGTATATGAGTTTTACTGTAAGAGAAAAAAACTGTAATACTGAATTCTAATTAATCATACACATTTAACGGCAAGTTTAATGCCATTTAATGGCAAGTTTAATTATACACATTTAATGTAACCTAGTTTAAAATGCATCAAAAAATAAGATGGATTGATGGAAAGGCACAGATAAATTATGTAATTAAGTATATAAAATATTAATGGCAGAATATATGTGGTGACTATATAGATTCACTATATGGTCTTTCAGCCTTTTTTGTGTTTGAAAATTTTTATAGTAGAGTGAGAACAATAAAATTATAAACTTAAAACTCAAAATAGTAGTCACATCTTGGGAGAAGGGTAAGAATGGGAGATAGGTAATAAGCACACAGATGCAAAGCTTTCAGTACTAGTCTGGCTCTTTTTATTTTAAGTTTTTTTTTTAAGATTTTATTTATTTATTTTAGAGAGAGAATGTGAGCAGGGTGAGGTACAGAGGAGGAGGGAGAAGGAGAGGGAAGGAATCTCAAGCAGACTCCACGCTGAATGTAGAGCCCAACACTGGGCTTGATGTCACAACCCTGAGATCATGACTGAGCTGAAGCCAACCATCAGACTTTCAACCAACAGAGCCACCCAGGTGCCCTAGTATTGGTCTAGCTCTTCAGTGTTCACAGATATTCATTGTATTATTATTCCTCTTAAATTTATCTTAAATATACCCTTTATATAATTTTCATACAATTGAAAAATATTAGAATACCTCAGAAATTGAGTTCTATTAACCAGTAATAATAGTAATGAAGCACTATTTGTTAAATGACATTCCAAGAAATCATTTCTCTATATTGTAGTTCCCTTGGACCTCAAAATCTAACATTTACATTTGCTTATCTGAATCTTTTCATTTTCTTTCTTGCAAAATTTTCCAGGTTCTGGCTTTAGAGAAAATTGTTTCCTTTTAACACCCTTCTTTTCAGTCCTTAAAGGGAGTATTTCTGAACCTAAAACCTCCCCTACAGGAAAATAGTTTAGCACACTGTGACATTCACCCTGTCTTCTCTCTATAGCAGAATCTTTGCTGCGTTCTTTCCTTTGTGGAAAATAATAGGCATGCCTGAAATTAATAACAAAAATAAAATGGGAATAACAATCGTAGAGTTTAAGTAATAGTAGCTGACCAGGAACGGAGACAGAATGATACAGAGGTGAATGATTTTGGTTCCATAAACTTGAAAATGTAGGTGGCTCAGTGGCAGACAGTACATGTACTGTTTGAAATTGTTTTTGTTCTCCAGTTTTCATGTTCGCCAAATAGAGCAAAAATGACCAAACGCAAATATCAAATGCCAGGGAACAAACTTAAGGAAAAAGTTAGCACCTTAGTATTATTAATGCTCACACCTTTTCTCACTTTTCCTTTATGTCAATATTCTGTGTATCTGAAAATCTGTGTAATAACGTACAAGACCTAACCTAGGACAGGAAGGAGGAAGGAGTAAATGATATGCTTCTTCATAGGAGGCAGTATTTTATCAGTTTTAATTCTAGCTTCACCATATGAGTTTACTTGGGCAACTTATTTAGTTCCTTTTTGTAAATTTCAGTTTCTTCATCTGTTAAATACATATTTCATTGAATCTAAATTTCCATGCTATAACACCCTCAATTATTTTATGTGCTACTAAGAAAAAATAGATATTGCAATTAAGCTATGCTTCAGTGCTTTTTTATCGATTGAAGATATTTATGCTTAGCTCTGTGTATGTGTGGGTGTGTGTTGAGAGAGAGAGAGAATCAGCGAGAAATATAGTACCATCAGCCTTCTGAATTATTTTTTAAGATTGATTGATTGATTGATTGATTGATTTTAGAGAGCATGCAAGCAGGGGCAGGGGCAAAGGGAGAAGGAGAGAAAAAAAATCCCAAGCAGACTGTGCGCTAAGCATGTGGCCCAATGCTGGGCTCAGTCTCACGACCCCGAAATCATCACCTGAGCAGAAACCAAGAGTCAGATGCTTAACCAGCTGAGCCACCCAAGCATCCCTCAGCCTTCTGAATTTATAAGTAATAAGTAGAACAAAGTGTTGAGCAAGGAGCCTGGCACATTATAAATACTCAATAAGTAGAAGCCATTGTGTTGAGGGTAATACTGTTTGTGATTTGATCATGAACACTTTGTGAAGTGGCTCATTGTTTAGGTTGTTCTTTGGGGACCAGAATTATTAATAGAACATCTTGATGAGATTTGTTGGTGGCAATCAAAATGCCCGCTCATTTTGAATCTGAAGTAGCATAATAGTGGCATAACATCTCTAGTTGGTTTTCAGAGGTAATTCTTTACTATTAGCTGTTGGTTATTAATGAAATTTGTTGGCTATTGTTGAAGTTTCCTCCACAAATAACTTCTCCTGATACATATCAACCTTCCGTGTTAGTTGAAGTTGCTATTTATGGAGAGAATTTGTTCAGATGCACAAGATGAGGGGCGCCTGGTAGCTCAGTCGTTAAGCGTCTGCCTCTGGCTCAGATCATGATCCCAGGGTCCTGGGATCGAGCCCCACATCAGGCTCCCTGCTCAGTAAGGAGTCTGCTTTTCCCTCTCCCATTCCCCTCTTGTGTTCCCTTTCTTGCTGTGTCTCTTTCTGTCAAATAAATGAAATCTTAAAAAAAAAAAAAAGTGCACAAGATGAGTAGATATTCCTACATGTAAAGTTTAGTAAATTGCATTGTTGATATTATGATATGAGAGCACAGGTTTTAAATTTTTTTTTTTTTTTTTTTTTTTTTACCATTTTTCTGTCTATGCAGGAGGCAGACAGTGGGGAGGAGGAATGCCGGTCACAGCCCCGGAGGTATGTTTGTTCATTGTATTCTATAGCATTTCTGTAGTTAATGTTTTTTCTCTAGTTCTTAGTCTTGTCAGATTAGCTTATCCTGGTTTTCCAGAAAGCTTAATTGTTCTCTCAAAATGGGATTGCTTTAAGAATCCAGTTACAGACTCAGGGATTTAAAATGATAGATTATGTTATGTTGTACACATGACAGTAATATAATGTTATATGTCAATTATACATACGTACATACATAAAATGGTAGATTGCTTTAAGAAAGTATAGGTATTTTACCTAAGTCTGGAGAACTATCTTGAGTTATAAAGTAAATTTTCATTACTTTTTAGGAAAATATCAACTGAACATTTCAGCCTTCAGTTTTGTACTTAGGTTTGTCATTCATTTTGATAGATATTTAAATTCTTCTAGATTGGTCAATATTTCACTTCCTAAATACAAAGGATATACTGAGTAACTTACCCAATCCTTCAGATACAATGAATACTCACAGAGTAGTGGGCATATTGTTAAAAGGGTACCAAGACCTGCTGCCATCAAAAGAAAAACATTATGAGAGATATTTAGGAAGTATATAAATATTTTTGTTATCTCCTTTAAGTGATTTTATAAATCAACTATTTTCCCTCAAGAAACAGTTCTGGTAAGTTCAAGATGACCATTTAAATGCTACCAAACTTGCATCCTCCCAACTCAATCACATGAGCCATTCTTTGTGATACAGAGGAAGTATACAATAAGCATGTTCAATGAGGAGAACCTGGCTAAAAGGAATGCTTCCTTAATGATGAATTATCAAGTGTTGCTGTATACCACTCTTGCAAACTATAAGTTTTTATAAAAATAGTTCCTTTTCATCAGTAACTGAGGCTTATTGACAGTATTTTTCCTGTCTTGGTTAGCATGAAAATTTTGGCTTGAGGCTTAATTTCTCACTATTTCTTGGGGAAGACCTGACAGTGAAGTTCATTCTTTTGCATAGGGCTAAGAGATAGAAACTGAGAAAAAATTTTATCTGAATGATTACCATTCACCTTATTCCCATTAGAATGAAAAAAGGATTCCAAAAGATTCTCAATTTTCTACTAGACCAAATGTGAAGATTGCTGAGTTAATTTCAAGCTTTACATACTGACTTGGCATCTACTGGGATAATTGTTGTTCCAAAAATTATGTAACAAGTCATTAAGAACCATAAAGACCACTGTTTTTGAAGCTGTTGGCAATAAATCATTAATATGACTAGCAGAGGGTTTTTGTAGGCTTCTTCTGTTTACAAGAAAAGGATCATTTATACAAAGAAGGAATAAAGAAAAACCTTGTAGTACCCATTTTTAAAAATCAAAATTTACTTGCCTATTGTAATTTCTTAAGTTCAGTATGTTTCCCAGGCTATTTCTAAATCCAACTGCTTTAGTCTGACTCAAAGCAAAGAAACTTCTATTAAGTGCCAATTGAATGCCCCTTGCAACTAGATGGTATGTAAGAGGTTGATTTTTTTTTTTAAGATTTTATTTATTTATTTGACAGAGAGAAACACAGCTAGAGAGGAAACAACTAAACAGAGGGAGTGAGAGAGGGAGAAGCAGGCTTCCCGCTGAGCAGGGAGCACAATATGGGCTCAACCCTGGGACTGTCTCTGCGATCATGACCTGACCCCAAGGCAGACGCTTAAGGACTGAGCCACCCAGGCACCCCAAGAGGTTGATTTTTTTGTGTGTGCTTGACTACTACAGATTATTCTGGCATTCCCTATCACTTGCAACAGAATAAACCAGCACTGAGTTAACATCATTTCACTGAGCGTGCCTGAACTCGTTTTTTCAGTTTGTGGGTTCAGTTGTGGTTTGTAGTAGAGAATTGAATAGTAAACAGGATATTATTATAACTAATGCCACTTACACATAATAAAAAAGATGTTACATTAATTTTTTAAAAGATTTTATTTATTTATTTGACAGAGAGAGAGATCACAAGTAGGCAGAGAGGCAGGCAGAGAGAGAGAGGGGAGGAAGCAGGCTCCCTACCAAGCAGAGAGCCCGATGTGGGCCTTGATCCCAGGACCCTGAGATCATGACCTGAGCCGAAGGCAGAGGCTTTAACCCACTGAGCCACCCAGGCGCCCAAGATGTTGCATTATCTCTCATTTTAACCAAATGCCATTTATTGGGAAAGTCTTAAATTAAAAGTAATCATTTAATATAATTAGCCCAAACTATGAAGCCTTTAAAAACCGATGTTTATGGGCTACAACAAAAATAGATAAATTAGTGTACATCCAAATTTTTATCAATCATATAGCTGATAAGGGATCAGTGTCCAGAATATATAAAGAATTCTTACAGCGCAAGCACGTTAGAAAAAAACAAAACAAAACAAAAACCTGTCTTATTCAGCTCAGACTCCTATCTATAACAAAATACCATAGACTGAGTAGCTTAAACAACAGGTATTTATTTCTTACAAATGTGGAAGCAGGGAAACCCAAGATCAATGTGCTGGCAGATTTGGTTCCTGGGAGAACTTTCTTCCTGGCTTTCAGATACCTGTGTTCTTACTATGGCCTCATATGGCTGTGTGAGAGAGGATGCTCTGGTCTCTTCCTCATATGTAGACATGGATCCTGTCATGGGAGCCCTTGACATCATCATGACATCATCTAACCCTTATTTCCTCCCAAAGACTCCCATCTCTAAATACCATCACATTAGGGTTTAGGGCTTCAAGACATCAATTGGGGAGGCACACAAATATTCATTCATAACATTCTACCCTGCCCCCCTAATGCTATATCCTTCTCACATAAAAATATTCATTCCATCCCAATAGCCTCAAAAGTTTTAAATCATTTTAGCATCAACTCTGAAGTCTGAAGTCCAATGTTTCTCACCTAAATCACAGGCGCCTGGGTGGCTCAGTCAGTTAAGCAGCTGTTTTCAGCTCAGGTCATGATCGCAGGTTTCTGGGCTCCCTGCTCAGAGGGGAATCTGTTTCTCCCTTTCCCTCTTCCCCTCCCCCTGCTTGTACTCTCTCACTATAAACCTCTGAAACCAGATAAGTTAAGCACTTCAAAACACAGTGGTAAGATAAGCTTAGGAAAACATTCACATTCCAAAACGGAAAATAGGAGAAAAAGAAGAGGTGATAGGCCCCAAGTTAATCCAAAACTTAGCAAGGCAAATTCCATTAGATTTTAGGGCTCAATAATAATGCTCTTTGGTTTGATGCTCTGCACTTTAAGACCCACTGGAGTGGTGGTGTCATCTCCATGGCTCAGCAGGGCAGCCCTGCACCTTTGGCTCCCTTGAAGTGCCACCCATCTGGCATTCTGCAAGGGCTCATCTACCTGGCACTCTGCTGGGCAACAGAACCAACATAAAGGCAGCCTTGCCCCTCAGCCCTTGTACTCTGGGTCTATAGTTGGAGTAGCAGTCCTGATGATCTCTGAATTGCCTTTGGGATCCTTCTTCCCTTTTCACAGCCTTCCTTCATTTTGTTTTGTTTTCTTTGCTTTCTTCAATTCCAGCTGGCAGTGTTTCTGCTGGTGTAAGTCCCATCTCTATTCCTAGCTTCTATAGAGATGGCTGTGGAGAGGTCAGTGGTTCACACCCACTTTAATCACCACACCCTGGGTGTTTTCTTCTGAACATGCTTTCTCATTTTTTCAATATAGAAAGAGAATTTTCCATATCTCTAAGTTCTGTTTCATTTTGCTTAACAACACTTCTTCAATTCATTTCTCTCTTTTCATGATTTACTATTTACAGTTGGAAGGAAGTAAGCTGTTCTTCAGTGCTTTGCTTAAAAATCTCCTAAGCTAACTATATAATTTCCTCACTCACAAGTTATGCTTTTCACAAAACACTAGAACGTGAACCTAATTCAGCTAAGTTCTTTCCTACTTTATAACAAGTATTGCCTTTTCTCCGTTATCCAATAACATGTTGCTTATTTCTGAGGCCTCATCAGAATGGACTTTACTGCCCATATTTCTATTAACATTCTGTTCATGATTATTATATATTCTTTAAGAAGAAGGAGGGCTTGGGCGTCTGGGTGACTCAGTTGGTTAAGCGGCTGCCTTCGGCTCAGGTCATGATCCTGGAGACTCGGGATCGAGCCCCACATTAGGCTCCCTGCTCGGCGGGAAGTCTGCTTCTCCCTTTCTCAATCTCCCTGCTTGTGTTCTCTCTCTAGCTGTGTTTCTCGCTGTCAAATAAATAAAAGCTTAAAAAAAAAAAATAAAGAAGGAGGGCTTTTTCTCCAGGCCTCCTCTCTTCTTTCTGAGCTCTCACCAGAATTGCCAATTAACACTCCCTTCATGACAGTCTTACTTTTTCAAGCATGCACCTCAGAATTCTTCCAGCCTCTAGTCATTACCCAATTTCAAAGCCACTTCCAAATTTTTAGGTATTCAATATAGCAACACCCCACTTCTTAGTACCAAAATCTGTATTTGAGTTTTCCAGATAAAATGGGAAAATATAGGTAGATTTAGTGTAAGGAGTTGGTTCACCCAATTATGGAAGCTGGGAAGTTCCCAAGATTTATAAGTTGGAGACCCTGGAGAGCTGATGATCTAATTTCAGTCTGAGCCCGAGTCTGATCAGGAAAAGACTGATGTCATAATTCAAAGACAGGCAGAGGGAGCAACCTCTTCCTTGCTCAGCCTTTTGTTCTCTTCAGGCTTTCAGTGGAATGGGGAAGCTTTCCCACATTGGGAAGGGCCATCTGTTTTACTCAGTCTCCTGATTCAGATGTTAATCTCATCCAGAAACACCCTCAGAGACACCCCCAGAATAATGTTTAACCAGATTTCTGGGCCCTGAAATCTATGGCCTAGTCCAGTTGACACATAAAATTAACATTTGAACAACTCAATTAAAAAAATGGGTAAAGAACATTTCTCCAAAGAAGATAGACAAATAGCCAACAAGTATATGAAAAAAATGTTCAGTATCACTAATCATAAGGGAAATACAAACCAAAACTACAATGAGATATATCACCACACTCATCAGGATGGCCACTATCCAGAAAACAGAAAATAACAATTATTGGTAAGAATGTGAAGAAACTGAAACCCTTGTGCACTGTTGGTGAGAATGTAAAATGGTCTAGTATAGCAGGTCCTCAAAAAACTAAAAATATAATACCTTATGCTCCAGCAATTCCCCTTCTGGCTAAATACCTAAAACAATCAAAAGCAGGGTCTTGAGAAGTTTGTACACCATGTTCATAGCCACATTATTCACAAGAGCCAAAAGATGAAAGCAACCCAAGTGTCATTTGGCAAATAAATGGTTGAACAATATATGGTATATCCATATAATGGAATATTATTCAGCCTTAAAAAGGAAGGCAATTCTGATATATGTTACATGGATAAACCTTGAGGACATTATGCTAAGTGAAATAAGCCAGTCACCAAATAATATGTATTATATGTTTCTACTTACATGAGGTACCTATAGTAGTCAGATTCTCAGAGACAGAAAATAGAATGTTAATTTCCAGGGGCTGGGAGAAGAGGAGAATGGAGTTATTGCTTAATGGGTACAGAGTTAAAGTTTTGGAAAGAAAAAAGTTCTAGGGATGGATGGTGGTGATAGTTGCTCAACAGTGGGCATGTACTTAAGTACACTTACAAATAGTTAAGATGACTAATTTTATTTTATGTATAGCTTATTATAGTTAAAAAACAATATATTCATGCTGTACTGGCCCTTTTTATGACAATTCTGGCAATAGTTTGTCTTTCTCAAAAGATAACATGATCACAGAGCTAAAAAACAGGTTGTATATTATTTTTCATAAAAAATTAATTAATTAATTAATGACACTCAATGCCAGTCTTCTTGTGCGTGTTTATGAAGTCATTGCTTTGCTGAATATATGATGACCTCCTTTACTTAATTGGGAACAACCAGGAACATGATGATAAAACTGAACCATACAGCATCCAGTAGTCAACAGTTTGACCTATAAATGGCTCTTTCATGTGAGTTAACTAATAAAATAATAAGACAATAAATAAAAAGGAATGAAAGAAATATACCACTGAAAACTTTGAAATCCCAAAATATCTTTTTTAAGGTGAGTAGTTGTGACAGGAGACAAAGTACTGTATATCTAAATTTAGAAAATAAGTATTTCAATTATATCAGACTTCTTTCATTCCTGTGTACCAGCCTAAGCTAAGAATTGTAAATAGAAAAGGAGTGACCTTTAGGAAATTATTTGTAAAGTCAGAAATTTATAGTATTATGCAATAATATGGCTTCAAAGATCCAGAAATTTTGCTGTTTTTTAAAAAGGAAAATGAATATTTAAGCCATTCAGGATAATTTTTATATTTCCCCCAGTCAATTCAAGCAATACATATAATATTTGTTACCAATTTTTGTTTGTTTCCAAAATTTTTTTGTCTTTTCTTTTCCATCATTGTGTTTTATTGACTTTAGAAGTTCAAACACCATGGGTGAATTCTACAGGGTGATTTTAATGGAATGGAATGGCGATCTGTTAAAGTTGACATACAATATTACATTATTTTCAGCTTTGTACAATATAGTGATTCATTTATATATATTACAAAGTAATCACCATGATAAAATCTATGTACTATCCATCATCATACAAGTTGTTGCAGTATTATTATCTCTGTTCCCTCTACTGTCTGTACATTGCATCCCATGACTTACTTATTTTATAACTGGAAGTTTATTTCCCCTATTTGATCCATCCCCATACTCCCTCCCCTCTGGCTACAAACAGATTGTTCCCTGTATCTATGAGTCTGTTTCCATTTTGTTATTTGCTCATTTTGTTTTTCAGATTCCACATATAAGTGAAATCATATAGTATTTATCTTGTTCTAACTTATTTCACTTAGCATAATATTCCCTAGGTTCCTCCATGTCACAAAAAGCAAGATTTCATTCTTTTTTATGACTGAGTAATAGTTCACATGTTCCATAATGTGTGTATATATGTACATATATAAGTACATACATACATATGTGTATATATTTATATCTGTATATATATACTTACAACATCTTCTTTACCCAGTCATCTATTGATGGACACTGAGTTTCCTTCCATATCTTGGCTATTTTGAATAATACTGCAGTGAACATAGGGATGTATATATCTTTTCGAATTCATGTTTTCGTTTTTTTCAGATAAATACCCAGAAGTAGAATTGCTGGATCATATGGTAGTTCTATTTTTAATTTTTTGAGGGACCTCTGTACTATTTTCCATAGTGGCTCACTGTTTTGTATTCTCACCAACACTGCACAAGTCCCTTTTCTGCACATCTTTACCAATACTTGTCATTTCTTGTCTTTTGGATACTAGCCATTCTGACAGGTGTGAGGTGATATCTTATTGTGGCTTTGATTTGCATTTCCCTGATGATGAGTGATGTTGAGTATTTTTTCATACATTTGTTGGCCATCTATCTTCTTTGGAAAAATGTCTATTCAGGTTTTTTGCCCATTTTTAAATTGAATTGTTTGTTTTTTATATATATTGGATATTAACCCCTTATTGGTTATGTCATCTTCTCCCATGCAGTAGGTTGCCTTTCATTTTGTTAATGTTCTCCTTCCCTGTGCAAAAACTTTTCAGTTTGATACAGTCCCATTTGTTTATTTTTGCTTTTGTTGCCCTGTCTGAGGAAGCAGATCCAAAAAAATGTTTGCTTCCAGGAGTTTTAAGTTTTCAGGTCATTTAGGTGTTCAATCCATTTTGAGTTTATTTTTGTATATGGTGTTTAAAAAAAAAAACCCCAGTTTAATTCTTTTGTATGTAAGCTGTCCAGTTTTCCCAGTACTATTCATTACTTTTTTCTGTTGCATATTCTTGCCTCCTTTATCAAATATTAGTTGAATAATTGTGGGTTTATTTCTAGATTCTATTCTGTTCCATTGAACTGTGTCTGTTTTTATACCAGTGTCAGTACTGTTTTGATTACTATAGCTTTGTAGTATAGTTTGAAATCAGGGAGTGTTGTACCTTAGCTTTGTTCTTTCTCAAGATTGCTTTAGCTATGCAGAGCCTTTTGTGGTTCCATACAAATTTTAGGATTACTTGTTTATTTCTGTGAAAATTTGCCATTGGTATTTTGATAGAGATTGTGTTGAATGTAGATTGCTTTGAGTGGTATGGACATTTTAACAATCTTAATTCTTCCAGTCCATGAGCATAGTTTATCTTTCCACTTATTTGTGTCAACTTTAGTTTCTTTCATCAATGTCTTATATTTTTCAGAGTATAGGTCTTAGATGGGACTAGCGGTGCTAGCATAGTAGTGAAGAGTGTCAGAAATGACACCTGCTATGGCCAGGAAAACCACATAGAAGGGAAATAAAAGAAATAAAAAGTGCCTGCCAGTGATTCTATCTCCAGGGAATATTATATCAGGTCACTGCCCCTGCAGCACACACCATAAAATTAGTCAGTGGATCTCCTTCATGTGTGGGAGGAGGTGAGTTCAGTATCTTCTTACTTTACCATCTTGATCCCACCTCCAGAAAGTGACTTCTAAGGTTATGTAACTGTTAGTGGGAAGCCAGTTATATCCAAAATATGACTAGTAGGAATCTGTTACCCCCTGAAGGAATCCAAAATAATGGGGGCTTGGAAGTACTGACTCTTTTCTTTTTAAATTAATCAATGTGAAGTTATTTCTTTTCTTTTCTTTCTTTCTTTTTTTTTTTTAAAGCAAGCTCTTGCCCAATGTGGTGCTTGAACTCAAGAGATGCATGTTCAACAGATTGAGCCAGCCAAGTGCCCCTGTGAAGTTATTTTTCATGTTCAACCCAAAGACTCTCATGTTTTTAAGCCTGGTTTCTTCCTTTTCAGTCATTGATAGACATAAAGAATTACTCACTGTCTACTGAGAAAGTTCTTCGCCTTTGAAAACATGTTATTTCCCCCAAGGTATTTCAGACCTAGCAATGAAAACAAAGGTTGCAGCAGATGGGATAGAGAACATTGTGGGCCAAAGGAATCTTGGGAAATCTCTTAAAAGAGCTGGATCTTGAATGAATGGGATTTAGATAGAACAGGAGAGCATTCCAAATATAGGAGGATGGAGAGAGTGGAAGGATATCCTCAGAAGTCTGGAAGTAGGTGCTGATTAATGTGTTTCAGGGACAATAAGGAGATAATTGTCTGTATCTTAAAAGCAGAGTTTTTATTTGATAGAACTTTGTCTTGAGAAATGACATGATTGCCCAAAGAGTATGGTGGTATTAAGCAGTATGAGAGCAGGCAAAAAAACTATCCAGGAAGTTGTTGCAGGCAAATGGCTAGAGATGGGCAATATTCTACCCATCTAACAGCACCATGAAGACAGGGGCTATGCCTTTTATCTCAGTATCCACAGCAATTAGCATGTATTAGGCACTTAGTAAATGCTTGAGTGAATGTTGAAAGAAAAAATGAAACTAAAAGAGTGTTGATATCTCTACTAAAAATGACATAGTTGGGTGCCTGGGTGGCTCAGTGGGTTAAGCCTCTGCCTTCATATCAGGTCATGATCTCAGGGTCCTGGGATCAAAGCCCGCATCAGGCTCTCTGCCCAGCAGGGAGCCTGCTTCCTCCTCTTTGCCTGCCTCTCTGCCTACTTGTGATCTGTCAAATAAATAAATAAGATCTTTAAAAAAAAAAAAAAAAGATGTGTATTTAAAAATTGGTTCTAACTGATCACCATTGAAATCATACATCTTGGGGTTACTGGGTGGCTCAGTTGGTTAAGCGACTGCCTTCAGCCCAGGTCTTGATCCCGGAGATCTGGGATCAAGCCCTGCATCAGGCTTCCCACCTCTCTCACTCCCCTTGCTTGTGTTCCCTCTCTTGCTGTGTTTCTCTCTGTCAAATAAATAAATAAATAAACAAATAAATAAATGAATAAATAAATAAATAAATAAATAAAATCTCAAAAAAAAAGAAAGAAAGAAATCATACATCTTTTGCTATTGACCCTTCTGAAATTTGAATCTCTGCCACCCACCAAGCAGGTTATTCTTATAATTCAGAGAACTGTCAACTGTTTATAAACATTTGGGTAGGCCAACACAGGGTGTAGTGAGCTGTCCTATCATCCTGTTGAGTTCTACCACTGTATGGAGTTGCCCATTTAAATTGTTAAGTGCACATTTTTTTTAAAGAATATATTTATTTTAATTGTGGAAAAATATATATAACATAAAATTTGCCCTCTTAATCATTTTTAAGCATACAGTTCTCTGGCATTAAGTGCATTCACATTGGCTCTTTTCCCAGTTTCTGGACAAGAGTGCGAATTTTCGTTTCACTGAACTATTCTTTGTTTCTGAAGAATGTTTTCACAGGTATATTTATTTGGCATGTTCTGCTTCTGGTAGCTTGAAAGACACTCTTTAAATCTGATTTAAAAAGCAAATCTAATTATTGCAACCATGATGAAATTAGGTATATCTCTTAAAACTAGGTAAATAAATTTACTTATTTTCCAGATGTTATTCTTCATGGCATTAACAACGAAAATGTAAATTTTCCTCAGTTCTTGATTTTTACAAACTAACTTTTAGAAAAGTTGTTTTGTTATGTAAATATGTAGAATTATTGAATCATTATATTGTAGAGGAACTAATATGACACTGTATAAATTACACTTTAATTTAAAAAAAAGATTCCATACAGCAAGAAGATACAACAGTTATAAACATTTATGTGTGTAATGACAAACCATCAAAATGTATGAAGCAAAAACTAATAAAATTTAAGGGAGAAATAGATATTTGTATAATAGTTAGAGACTTTAATGTCACACTCATAATAATGGATAAGGAAACCAGGCAAAAGATAAGTAAAAAATAGAAGACTTAAACAAGACAATAAATCAACTAGATTTAACAGACATATGCAGAACACCATCCAACAACACCAGAATTTAAATTCTTCTAAGGGCACATGGGACACTTTCTAATATAGACCAAATGTTAGGCAACAAATTAAGTCTCAATAGATTTGAAAAGGTAGATATTACACAAAGTATCTTCTTTGACCACAGTGTAATGAAGATAGAAGTCAATAATAAAAGAAAAACTGGAAAATCCATAAACTATTGGAAACTGAACAACACACTTTTAAACAACCAATGCATCAAAGAAACCACAAAGGAAATTTTAAAATACTTGGAAATAAATGAAAATAAAGCATAACATACCAAACTTAAAGAATGCAGCAAAAGTAGTGCTAAAGGAAAAATGTATAGCTATAAATGCTTACATAAAAAACAAGATGGGGTTCCGGGTTGGCTTTTTAACTCTTGATTTTGGCACAGATCATGATCTTGGGATTGTGGGATTGGACCCCACATAAATCTGCACACTCAGTGCAGCGTCTGCTTGGGACTCTTGTCTCTCCCTCTGCCACTTCCTTTGCTCACTCATAGATAGATAGATAGATAGATAGATAGATAGATAGATAGATAGATAGATAAAATAAATCTTTTTTAAAAAACCCAAGATTTGGGGGGCACCTGGCAGGCTCAGTTGGTAGAGCATGCAACTCTTGGTCTTGGGGGTTCTAAGTTTGAGTCCCACATTCAGTATAAAGATTACTTAAAAATAAAATCTTAAAAAAAAACCCCAACAACCAAGATCTCAATTCAACAGCCCAACTTTACAGCTCAAAGAATAAAGTAAATCCATAACTAACAGAGAGAAGGGAATAATAAAAATTAGAACAATGATAAATGAAATAGAGAATAGAAGATAAGAGAAAACCAATGAAACAAAAAATTGGTTTTTCAAAAAGATCGGTAAGGCTGACAAACATTTAGTTTGATAGACTAAGAAAAAAAGAAAAGAGACTCAAATTACTAAACCAGAAATCAAAGTGGAGACATTATTATGGATTCTATAAGAAATGAAAAGGATTATAAGAGTATTCTATGAACAGTGGTACACCAACAAATTGGATAACCTATATAACATGGATAAATTTCAAAAAAAAAAAAAAACTGTCAGGACCAAATCACAAAGAAATAGAAAATCTGAATAGACCTGTAACTGGTAAGAAGATTAAATAAAAGCCCTGAACCTGATGGCTTCACTGACAATGCTACCAAACATTTAAAGAACTAATAATACTAATCCTTCTTAAACTTCAGAAAAATTGAAGAGGATGAAACACCTTCTAATTCATTCTGAGACCAGCATTGCCCTTATAACAAAGCCAGACAAAGACACCCTCCCCAAAAAGAAAACTACAGACCAGTATTTCTTACAAATACTGATGCAGAAATTTCTAACAAATTACTCACAAACAGAATTCAGCAATATATTAAAAGGACTGTACACTATGACCAAGTGGAATTTATTCCTGGAATGCAAGGATAATCCTCATATGAAAGTAAGTCAGTGTAATATGCCACATCAACAGAATGGGGGGCACTCATTTCAATTGATGCAGAAAGTACATTTGCAAAATTTAATACCCTTTGATGTGAAATGTGAAAGACGGAAAGCTTTTCCTGTAAGATCAGAAACAAGGCAAGGATGCCCATTTTCACTGCTTCTATTGGGCACAGGACTAGAAGCTCTAGCCAGAGCAATTAGAGAAGAAAAAGAAATAAGAGAACATCCACATTGGAAAAGAAGAAATAAAATTATTTCTGCTTATAGATGATATGATACTAAGTCAATACACAAAAGTCAGTTACATTTCTGTAATGAACAATCTAGAAAGAAAATTACAAAAAAATCCATTTATAATAACCTCAGAAAGGATACTTAGGAATTAACCAAGAAAATGAAAGACTGTACAATGAAAATTATAAATCATTGCTAAAAGAAATTTTAAAAGACATAAATGGAAACAGCCCATTCTGATGGATTGGAAGACTTGGTATTGTTAAAATGTCAGTATTACCCAAAGCAATCCACATATTTAATGCAGTCCCTATCCAAATCCCAGTGTTTTTTGCAGTAGTAGAAAAACCCATCTTAAAATTTCTATGGAATGTCAAGGGACCTCAAATAGCCAAAATAATCTTGAAAAAGAACAAAGCTGGAGGACTTTCTGACTTCAAAAACTACAGCAGTCAAAACAGTGTGGTATTTCCGTAAAGATAGATATACAGACCAGTGGAATAGAATAAAATTCAGAAATGACCCTCACATATATAGTTAAATTATTTTTTACAGAATGCCAAGACCATAAAATGAAGAAAGGACAGTCTTCAACAGATTGTGCTAGGAAAACTGGATATACACATACAAAAGAATGAAGTTGAACCCTTACCTAACACCAGCACAAAAATTAACTCAAAATGGATCAAGGACCTAAAATATAAGATATAACACAATAAAACTCTTAGAAGAAAACATAGACCAAATGCTTTACGACACTGAATTTGGCAGTGATTTCTTGGATAGGACACCAAAGGCAACCATGTGACAATAAGCCTCTTCAGCCAATTGGGTGGCAACTTCTTGTGTCAGGGTCTTTCCATCCCATCAAGATCTAAAAGATTAAGGACAAAGACCACAAACCAGGCCTTGGAGATTTTAAGTCAATGTCATAAGGCTGGTAGGCAAAACAATTACTGGTTCTCAAACTGGAAATGAACCAAATTAGAGTGATCTTTTATTATCAACTAGGCCTTTCTGTGGTGAGTGTATAGAACACAACTTGAGTGTCTTTCACAATAGTGGCTATTACCTGAAAAGCCTTCATTGCTTGGCTCTTAATGATCATAGCCCTGTATAGAAACAGTTTGAAATTGATGTTAAATCCTTTGAGCTTAAGGACTGCTTTGGGGCATGCCTCCTAGAAGTATTTTTTTGTGTCCTATAAGGAAGGTCTTGAGACCTATTCATCTCATAGATCCTAGGTCAATCAGAAGTATCAGAGGAGGGGTGCCTGGGTGGTACATTGGTTGGGCGTAGGGCTCTTGGTTTAGCTGGGGTCTTGGTGTCAGGGTCATGGAATTGAGCCCCACCTCAGGCTCCACTCTCAGCGCTGAGTCGGCTTGGGACTTTCCCTCTCTCTCCCTATGCCCTCCATACCGCCCCACCCATCCCCCACCCCTGCATGTGCACTTGCACATCCTCTCTTTCTCTCAAATAAATTAATTAATCTTTTTTTTTTTAATGTATCAGAGGAATAGGGTACTCCATAGGTGTTAAAGTCACCTTTGGTGACTGACTAAGTTGTGGCACTCTCAAGGAGCACCTTTACATGGATCACATGAAAAGGGCCAACCCTGGGAAGTTTCTACCTTTGGGCTATCATTGTTTGCTAAGACCACCAATGGAACCTTCCCCATTGATGAACTGGCCCTCAACCCTTAGGGTCACCTGGCAGCAGTGCTTTAGGGAATCTGGGCAGAAACTCTGCCAAGCTGTTGTGGGATAGCATCTACAGAAGCAGATGTGTGGTTTCTACTAACCAGAGCCTGATCTGAGAAGCTGCTCATGATCCAAAGTCCTGTTAGATCTGCTCTCTTCCTTGAGCCATAATTTTTGAGGCATTTGAAGAGCTTTTTCCAGATTATGTTTAAAATTAAAACTAAAGCCTCAATGTAAAGAGTTGAAGGACAGATACAGAGTACTGATGACTTGTGGTGCCGCTGACAATTTAGCAAGACCAGCAAGTGGCACTGTCTCAGGATAAAGTCCTATCCTACAGACAAATCAATATGGCCAAGGAAACTCAGGGAGTGAGTTTGAAGGATAGGAGAGCCACTATATTAAGGACTTTCTTCCCATCAACAACAAAAAAATCAGAACATACAAATAAAAGACAAATACACACACACACACACACATATTTGTTTATATTTGTTTGTGTTTATATATATATTTTTAAGACATATTCACAGCATAGTTACACTCATTCATGAAAAAAATTAGTGAATTTGCTGTTAGTCCTGCTTTAAAACTGTGTTGAATTTTACAGGTCTGTTTTATGTTATTTGATGAATAAATTTATCAGTGTGAGTTCATAATAATTCACAGATCTTTCTCTAGGAAAGGACTTCAGTTTTTTTGTTTTGTTTTTTATAGATTTTATTTATTTATTTGACAGAGAGGGAGATCACAAGTAGGCAGGAGGAAGCAGCTTCCCCGCTGAGCAGAGAGCCCGACGCGGGCCTCGATCCCAGGACCCTGAGATCATGACCTGAGCTGAAGGCAGAGGCTTTAACTCACTGAGCCACCCAGGCACCCAGGACTTCAGTTTTCACACTCTTGTTTGTCTCCTCTTTAGGCTCTCAGCTCCCATGCATCCCTTGTTTTTATATTCCCAAGATCCAGGCCAACTCCTGGCAACTAATAGACATGTAGAACCATTGTTAAATTATGAATAAATTAATGATAACTGTACGAATTGAAACTAGGGAAGCTTTTATAGCAGTAAGCATTTTGTAGCTTTAAAAGTAATTTGTGACTGGATGATTAACTTTTTGTAATTGCTGTTACCTCCTCCCACAATGATTTTCCCAATTGAATGAAAGGTGTAATTAACTTCATTTAGAAAAAAAAATAGCTTACAAATAACAACCAAAGATTTGCCTTTTCTTCTTCCCTGCTTCTCTGTCCTCCTCTTCCAGCCCCCAAAGTTATAATCTCATCTTCCTCCAGGAAATATTCAGGGAACTTAAAAATATTAATAAAGTTAATATACTTTCTTTCTTGTTCACTACAAGTTATTTGTTTCGGATGAGAGGATAAGAGGCTATTAGGAAAGTTTTATTCTGAATAGAACTGCTGAGTTCAGTATAAGGTCAAAGCTTTTTTTTCCTTCTTCTGATATTCTTGTGCTTATGGATTTAAATAGTATAAACTGTAGGAACTCCTGATATACATGATTTTTTTTACCCTGAAACGTGTGTGTGTGTGTGTGTGTGTGTACACACATGCATATACACATAAGTATATATCTCAGGGTAAGAAAAATATATGTGTGTGTGTGTGTGTGTGTGTATGTTTAGTTTTAAATATATTTTAAAAGAAATAGATAGTACAGAAAGATTTCCTGTGATAACCCGATGAACTCAAATTGCTGTCATCATCAGGAACTCCTTATTAGGTATTTGAGTTCCTTATTAGGTATTTGAGTACCTAATAGGCACTCAAAGAGTAGTAACTGTTAGTATTTTTACCAGCCCTAAAATATGTTATAAGGAATAACATATTCCTTTTGTTGAATGTTATTCAACATTCATATTTAATTATCTCAAAAGATGCTGTGAACTTTCTGATGGAGAATTTTTACAAAGTGAAATTAAAGAGCATTTACTAGAACAAATATGTTGAATATTAGTATTTACAGAATATTAGTCTTCTGAAAAGACATTTCAGAATGTTTGCCATATTTTCATTTTCAGAACAAGATTTTTGAAAAACGAAATATTTCCCAGGTAAAAGTAAAAATTTATCCCAGAGCAGCATTGGTTCTTCAAATTGAACTGAAGCAGGAACATATATAAATGTATATAAATTATAGGCATATAATTTCTATCATACCTATGTAATGGCAGGAAATTGGACTATGTTATTATTTTTCTATTATTATATATTATTTCTATAATAGTTTGTCTTAGCCTTCCTGCCTAATTAGATAAGACTCAGTCTACAGTTTGATTTTCTTTTTATGTATATGAAGGGGTCATCAAGGAAATTATGGGTGTCCAGCAGTGTAATAGAAGGAAAGAGCAGTGAACGAAGAGTAAGAAGACCTAATTTTAGTTCTGTCTCATCGCTTACTCTGCTAAGCCTCAGTTTCGTGATCTGTAAAATGAGGATAACATCTGCCTATCTGTCTTCTAGATCTGTTAAAAAGCAAAAATAGGGTATAGGAAAGCCTTACGAAATATTAAGCACCCAGCATTACAGCAAGATATAAACTAGTGGCACTTTCACTTGTCTAAGTGTGCTTGTCTAAATTCTTTTCCATTTTAGTTTCACAAATTCACAGCCTAATTTCTCTCTGTGTTTTGACTGACACCCTTTATATCATATAGTGTTAAGATAATTTAACAACAAGGAAAAACAAGAAGAGAAGTTGACAGACTTTAGATACCAATAAAATTCCTACTTAGTACAAATCTAGTATTGAATTAGAAATGGGAGTGTCCCATCTCTGGGTCAGTGGTTGAAATCTGATTCAGCCTGGATGATACTCTAAAGTTGCAGCTATTGGATGCTGTTTGGAAATCTTTGTTTAAAGGTACTGATCATCTTGTTTTATTCATTTAGTGAATATTAAACAGAGTCATCAACTTGCTTCTCTGACTCACTACTATTCCACTGTCCTGAGGCAGAAAGAATATATTAATAAACAGAACTGGCAGACTGTTCTGGTGTTAATCATTCACTGGGAATTTCCCCAAGCCAAGCAGTCATTTGGAGAGAGAAGAAAGGACCTGTTATTGATTACCTACCCAGCCCTAAAACAGCTGTTCTGCTGAAACACCAAACAAAAGGTCAGGAAATTTAGAAACTATTTAAAACACCTGATTGGTTATGAGCCATCTTTGCTTACAACAGTCCATATTCTTTAGTAGAATAATTCACACTTCATGCTTTAACAGAACTCTCTGCTTCCCTTTTTATAAAACTTCCACCACTGTTGTTACATATTACTTGTTGTCTCTTCTTGCCACTTAGCCACTGAGTCAAGACAAAAGAATCTCTATCTTGCTCATGATTGTATCCTTCAGTTCTGGCACACAGAAAGTACTCAGTAGCTTTCTGTAGAAGTAATGAATAAAGAACCATACTTTTCATCCATTTTCTGGCTTTGGGAAAGATATTTCACCTCTTTGAGTCCATTTCCTCAGCTCTGTAATGGAAACAAAACATTTTACGGTTTTTCTTACGGATTTTCATAAAATATGAAGGTTAAGTGCCTATCGCAATAATAGGCACTCAAAGAGTAGTAACTGTTAGTATTTTTACTGTTTTTTTTTTCCTTTTTATCATTATAAACTGAGTTCTTCTAAAGCCAGGATCATAATTTTTTGTCCATAATGAATAAATCTTCATGGTATATATTTCAGAAACCTTGAAAATCACTACAGCCTAGTTCCTTGGGGGGTGGGGAATAAAAGCAGTTGATTTAAGGTTAAAGCTTTTTTCAAACAAAATTTTATCGTTTTGTTTTGCTTTGCTTAACTCTCCCTCTTCTTAACAGCTGGAACATATAATCAGTGGAATCACTTTAAATATTCAACTGAGCTAAATGGTGATTGTCTTATATAGGTTGATTATGAATTGTATAGAATGCCAAATAACTTAATTTTAAGTAAACCAAACTTTGGGCTTTCTATAAAAAGGATGCTCTAGCATATATACATTATACACACAAATTGCACTTACGTATATATTGCTGCTACATCTTTAGCCACATAAAATATTATATCCTCTGGAACAGGTAAATATAGGCCATATAGAAGATAAGAAAGGCATATTTGGGAAGATTGCAAATAATTACATGTAAAAATATTATGCCAAGAGGAAGTTCATATATGTTACTATTTTTAAGTTGGAGTTTTTAATCTGTGTTGAGAAGAGGAAATGGTCATCATCGTTGTTGTTTTAAATAACCTGTAGGCCAGAAGTTACATATGAAATTCCAAGTTCCTTAATTAAGGAGAGGCAACTATGCAACAGCTCAAATTTCTAGAGTACCAGATTCTACTATGCAAAGCTTATTAACTGAATTCTCCCTCCCTCCACATACTGATTTGGTCTTTTATATATGCTGTAGCTTATTTGGGGATGTATTGAACTCTGTCCTGTGGAGTTTAGGAACTGACTTGGAATTGAGAAGGTCAGGATTACTTAGCAGCATTGCAATAACAATGTAAACTAAAAGATTGGTTGAGATTCACATACACACATGCACGCACACACACACCCAATTACATTTCTTTGTCACTTAAGAAATTTCTGGAAAGTGGCTGACAAGGCAACTTGATATGGATTCTTGAGGTTCAAGTGTGTGATACATTTTGGAAAGTGTGGATCTGCAAAATATTCTAATAGTCTTAAAACATTCTAAATGGCTTCTTGGAGTTTAGACTATAAATACATCCTTTAAGTTAAAAAGGTTTGCATAACAAGATACAAGATCAGTTATTGTGACAATGTCCTCCTTTGTCATCGGAATAAATAAAATACATATTTTACCTCTCTCAACTGGTTTGTTTCCCTCATCTTATCAATGTGGTTGAGTCTTTTCAAACTAAAAGCAATTGAAATATAATTTTAAAATACTGTTCCATAACCTTGCTTTCATCTCAAACTACAATTTTATTTTGATTTCTTGAAAGGACAATCTGTATTTACCACATCCTTTGTCCACCTCTATTCACTCTTCAACCCACAAAATCTAGCTTTTACCCCTTCTACCACTCAAACTGCTGCTCTTGTTAAGATCACCAGTGAATACTTTTTGGTTCCCATCTTAAATGGCACTATAGACCTTTCTTCTCTGCAGTTTTCACCTCCTTTGGCTTTCTTAGCATCATTTTTTGCTGGTTTTCCTTATGGCCTCTACCTGTAGCCTCCTAATTGGTTTCACCAGCAAGTCTTCCCCTGGTTATCTCTTAAAAGTTAATTTTTCCCCAGAAATCATCCTTATCTCCCTTCTACTTTAGAGCAACATTTTCAACCTTTTGGGGGAATCATTTGAAAGAATCATTTGAAAAGCTAGTTAAAATGCTAGACCTTTTCAAAGAAAAATGTGTGCATACAACTTAATTTTGCATAAAATTCCCATTCTCTGCTGTGTATGTTATTCTTTGGAGAGCTCATCCATCCCATTCTTCATGCCCATGTGCCAGGAACTTTCAAATTTATGCTTTCACCTCAGATCGCTTTTTTGAGCTTTAAACGCTTATTTCTAACTGCCTCCAATCTCTTGTATGTCTTCTGATTGTCTTTATTGTATTTATGAAATTTATTTCTCTTCCAACGTTTTTTCCTCTTCTTAAGGACCCTGCAATCCACTTACTAGTTTAAGCTAGAAACTTCTTATTTATCCCTGACTTCACCCTATGCCTCCATATTCAATAAATCCCTAAGTCTGTCACTTCTACCTCCTAACCTCTTACTGATGAAAGAACAAATATGACAGGGTTATAGACCAAAACAAGGACTTAGTACAGACAAAACCATTTTAAATTAATGAAAAATTTTAATTCCAGTATAATTAATGTACAGTGTTATATTAGTTTCAAGTGTATAATACAGTGATTCACCAATTCTGTACATTACTCGATGTTCATCATGATAAGTGCACTCTTGATCCCCTTCACCTATTTCACCCATTCCCCACCCCCACTCACCATGAAAATAACTTCTTGAACAAATATTTAAGGAAGAATAGTAAGCATTGGGTTTAAGGTGGATTTAGACAGACTGTTCCTTTTATTCTGTGACGATACTACAGATTTTATTATCTGGGTATTCACTACCATTTGGCAAAACCTGTTGTAATCAAGTTTTAAAAGCTTGCATAATATAATACAGAATTTATTTTAGTGGCAGGATTTATGTTAATAGCTTTATAAAGGACTTTAATTCTGTATAGAATCAAGGGCAGAAGGGTTACATAAAATATACTTATGTTTTTATGTAAGACTTTTCCTTTTCTACTTACAGGTTCTGCCTCAGCCTTAGTCTAGGCCCTTTTCTTGCTTGAATTATTGCCCCCTAACATAATCTCTTTGCATCTAACTGATCCTCATGCTGATAAATCCTTCACTTACCTTCAGGCAAGACTCCCAATTTATTCATGTCACTTTCCAACTTAAAGTCTCCCAATATTATCCATTGCCTATAGAATGGTCTAGACTTTAGTTTGGCATTTTTTAAAAAAACTGACCCCAGGGCGCCCAGGTGGCTCAGTTGGCTAAGTGACTGCCTTTGGCTCAGGTCATGATCCTGGAGTTCCCAGAGCGAGCACCGCATCAGGCTCCCTGCTTGGTGGGAAGCCTGCTTGTCCCTCTTTCACTCCCCCTGCTTCTGTTCCCTCTCTAGCTGTGTTTCTCTCTGTCAAATAAATAAGTAAAATATTTTAAAAATAAAAATTAAAAAACTGACCCCATTTCAACCTTCCAGACTTACCTACTGCCACACTTTATTCAGGCCTTAAAGAACTATGCTGTCTTCCCTAAACATGCCGTCTGTCCTCTCAAAGCTAATTGATGCATGACTTCAAGCAGCAAATTAATGCTTTATATTTATTATCTCATTTCATCCTACTAATTGTCCCAGGGAATTATTGTCCATTTTTCAGATGAGGAAACTGAGACCCAAGGAGATTAGTGACTCGCTCAAATCATACAGCACTGAACTCAAATTCAAACTTAGTATATCTTCACTCTCAGTAATACCTTTCCTAACCCCCTTCTAGAATGCCCTTTCCCATCATTTTTCTGTCTAGTAACATTCCATTCATCCTTTAAAGTTTATCTCATATTACCTCCCATGGAGAGTTTTCTCTTTTTATTCATTTATCCTATAAACTGTTTTCCCCTGGGTGGGCGTGGAGCCCAGTGCAGGGCTTGAACTCATGATGCTGAGATCAAGTTGGACGCTCAACTGAGTCACCAGGTGCTCCCATCCTGTAAAACTTTGAGCACTTTTTGAATATTGGTTAAGAATCTGGATTTTAGGGGTGCCTGGGTGGCTCAGTTCGTTAAGCAACTGCCTTCGGCTCAGGTCATGATCCCCGAGACCAGGGATCAAGTCCCACATCGGGCTCCCTGCTCAGCAGGAAGCCTGCTTCTCCCTCTCTCACTCCGCCTGCTTGTGTTCCTTCTCAGGCTGTTTCTCTCTGTCAAATAAATAAAGTCTTAAAAAAAAAAAAAGAATCTGGATTTTAGAATTAGATGAGATGTGGATTATCCTGGTTTTCTGATACTCTGATATCAGTTTTCCTTGTATAATCCAACCCATCATGAAAGCATTGTCTGTAGTTTCCTGTTTTGATTTCTCTTTAGAGTGAAAACTTGGGACGCCTGGGTGGCTCAGTTGGTTAAGCCACTGCCTTCGGCTCGGGTCATGATCCTGGAGACCCGGGATCGAGTCCCACATCGGGCTCCCTGCTCGGCGGGAAGCCTGCTTCTCCCTCTCTCGCTCCCCCTGCTTGTGTTCCCTCTCTGGCTGTGTTTCTCTCTGTCAAATAAATAAAATCTTTAAAAAAAAAAAAAAAAAAAAAAAAAAGAGTGAAAACTTACAGATAATCGTGAAGAGAGCTGAGTACAGAATCCTACTGGGAATTTAGAACTTTTCTTCAGTCTTTTACAGCCCTCTAAGCCATACCTAACTAAATAGCAGTTTTTAAAGTAACTAGCCTTTATTTAGGTTTTTCTTTTTTTTTTTAAGATTTTATTTATTTATTTGACAGAGAGAGATCACAGGTAGGCAGAGAGGCAGGCAGAGAGAGAGAGGAGGAAGCAGGCTCCCTGCTGAGCAGAGAGCCCGATGCGGGCCTCGATCCCAGGACCCTGAGATCAGGACCTGAGCTGAAGGCAGAGGCTTAAACCACTGAGCCACCCAGGCGCCCTATTTAGGTTTTTCAAAAACATTTGAGTTCATATTTCTAGAAATAACAACTTTTTTTGGTATTCATATGTAATAATTTTTATATAATACTTAATTACATTATGCAGTTATGATAAGAAATGCAATGGACAACAAGTTTTTCAGCCAAAGACACAGATTCCTTTTTTTTTTTTTTAAGATTTTATTTATTTGATAGAGAGAAACACAGCCAGAGAAGGAACACAAGCAGGGGGAGTGAGAGAGGGAGAAGCAGGCTTCCCGCCGAGCAGGGAGCCCGATGTGGGACTCGATCCCGGGTCTCTGGGATCATGACCTGAGCCGAAGGCAGTCGCTCAACCAACTGAGCCACCCAGGCACCCCGTCAGATTCCTTTTTTAAAAGATTTATTTATTTATTTACTTATTTGAGAGAGAGAGAGAGAGAGAGAGAGAGAGAGAGAGAGAGATAGGGGAGGGCAGAGGGAGATAATCTCAAGTAGACTCTCCACTGAGTACAGAGTCTGACATGGGGTGGGGCTGGATCTCACAACCCATGAGACCACGATCTGAGCCAAAACCAAGAGTTGGACACTCACCTGACTATACCACCCAGGCGCCCCACAAGCACACAGATACTTGATAAGCATGCAACTTAACTGGTAAAAGTAGAAGTAAATGGTCATTACTAGAGAGGAGTGGCCTGTTAGGAGCATCTCTGTTAATATGACTAATATGACGGTATACTTAATATAGAGACAATGGAGACTGTCAGTCCCTCAAGTCCTTTAAAAGTAGAGGCTAATTAGCAATTCTCACAGATTGCTGTGATGATGAAATGAGATATAATTCATTTAAATATTTGACATAATGTTTAGCACATAGCAAATGTTCAATAAATGGTTTTTTAAAAGATTTTATTTATTTATTTGACAGAGAAAGAGAGATCACAAATAGGCAGAGAGGCAGGCAGAGGAAGAGGGGCAATCAGGCTCTCCGCCGAGCAGAGAGCCTGATATGGGACTCGACCTGAGCCGAAGGCAGAGGCTTAACCCTCTGAGCCACCCAGGCATCCCAAAATGTTCAATAAATGTTATTCACTATTACTAAGAACCATTATAACCTTCATAGAAAGGGTCTTAAATAAAGCATTAACCCGATAGCTCTGAGCGGTGATGAGAGGAGGGGAGGAATAAACTTTTCAAATGCAGACCAGTGAAGAGCACACCATTCGGGAAGAACTTTGGGTAGTCTGGTGAATTAAGGGCCAGTTTTTCATATATCTCATCTGTCTCCCTTGCTTTACTGTGAACTGTTAAACCCTATAATTATATATTCTCATGCTTCTTTGAATACCTAGCATTAACGTGGTGCCTGGCAGAGTTGGTATTCATATTTTGGTATGCCTCTGTTTATCCATCAGTAAAATATGAACAGTAATTATAGTGTCTGTCCAAATATGAATTAATATTTGAAGTGACTTTGAAAGCCCTGTTGTAAGGATTCAATATAAGAAATTTACTATTTGTGTTCTGTCATTACAGGTTTTTCTTTAGAGTATTAGCACTTACATTTCAGTACTTACAGTTACATCCATGTAAAAATGTAAACAGCCGTTCTTCTGTAAGTTAATGTTTTAGTTGACTGACTCAAGCTGTGTTTCTTCTGAGATTTTTTAAGAAAGGATCCTTGGGGCAAAACATGTTTTATGTTTTTGGGGATGCAGGGCAAAATTTGAACTCTTTGAAAAATGTGAACTTAATGTTTGGTAGAACATATCCATCGTTGAAGCAGTTATCACCCAGTATAGTCCAGTATAAGTATGGACCTTTGAGATGGGGTGGCTGTAGAGAATTAAGATGCCTTTAAGCAGAGATTGCATTTTACAAAGAAGGTGAAACTTAACAGCCCACCAAGGTGGGTGTTTGTGTGGCTTTTGTTCTTTTTTTAGTGATGGAATTTCTTCTTACAGGAATTGTGTTTTAAATGTGTATTTAGGTGCCACTTTCGATTCCATTCAACTATAAATAGAGTTTCAGAATGGAGAATTAGGGAGCTATGTTTTTTGCTTTTGGTTCTTGGGTTGTTTTTTTTTTAATATTTTATTTATTTGACAGAGAGAAACACAGCTAGAGAGGGAGCACAAGCAGGGGGAGTGAGAGAGGGAGAATCAGGCTTCCCTTCAAGCAGGGAGCCCGATGTGGGACTCGATCCCAGGACTCCGGGATCATCACCTGAGCTGAAGACAGTCGCTCAACGACTGAGCCAGCCAGGCTCCCCAAGGGGAGTATGTTTTTGTTACAGTTTAACTGACTGACTACTCATCCACCTCTGTTCCAGTAATATCTGGAATAAATTACTCTTGGTAATAATATAAGAAGAAAATAACTTTCTTTAATTGTAATTCATTCAGTGTTAGCTAAATCTGTCACCAGCCTCTCACTCAAAGGCCCAAATTTATTTTCTATGACATAAAAAGGACTATAATTATAAGTGTTTTTCTGTAATCAATAAATTTCACTAAGGACCTTTTTTTTTAACAGCTACTTATTATATCTTCCTATTTTCTCCATTTAAAAAATGAGCTTGGACATATTTTTTTTTTAAAGATTTTATTTATTTATTTGACAGAGAGAAACACAGTGAGAGAGGGAACACAAGCAAGGGGAGTGAGAGAGGGAGAAGCAGGCTTCCCACCGAGCAGGGAGCCCGATGCGGGGCTCGATCCCGGGTCCCCAGGATCATGACCTGAGCCGAAAGCAGTCGCTTAACCAACTGAGCCACCCAGGCGCCCCAAGCTTGGACGTATTTTTAAATTTAATTTTGACCTAAATGATAAGTAACCTTTCTTTAAAATTTTTTGTTGGGCGAAGGGTTAGGGTCTCTGGGTTTATGGAAAAAATAAAAATTTAAAAATTTAAAAGAAAAGTTTTTTTGTTAGAAGTTGGGTTAAGGCACTAGTATCTCTCATTTCCCAAAATTGAATTACTATTTTTAAACCAACACAGTCCTTTTCCTTGAAGACCTTCCTTTTGAAAGGCAGTATTCTGCAATTGAATCAGTCCACATACAAAATTATTTTTCTCTATCATTTTACCTATAAAATTATGAAAACATGAGCCTCAAGAAGTAATTACTATTTTGAATTAGACCACTTAAAGTGAAGTACCTTACAAACAGATACAAATGACGTAATTTCTGGTAATGTCATTTTAAAATGCTAAAACCAAAAGATGTATATTCCATTGTTTTCAATTATGTGGAAAGAGGACTGGTATTGGAGTTAGAAGATGTATGTTTGTATTAGTTGCATGACCTTAGATTCATTCTTTAAGATGCAGTTTCCTCTTACTTAAAAAAATATTAGCATGCTTATTATGAGGCATAAATAATATAGAAATACGAAAAAACCTTAAAGAGGCAAAGTACTGTTACATAAATGTTTTATCATAGAAGTATTTTTATCATTAATGAATCTCTTATATTTCTTTTCATGGTCAGTTTATAACAGAGCATTTTCCTAAAATAGTTCATTTAGAAGGTTTATAAGAGGAACTACCTTTTTTAAAAATTAATTTATACATTTTCAGTGTTCCAAGATTCATTGTTTATGCCCCACACCCAGTGCTCCATGCAAAATGTGTCCTCAGTACCCACCACCATGCTCACCCATCCCCCACCCCTTCCCCTCTAAGACCCTCAGTTTGTTTCTGAGTTCAAAGTCTCTTATGCTTTGTTTCCCTCCCTGATTTACCCTACTTCCCATTTCCTTTCCTTCTCCCACTGTCCTCCAGTTTACCCCTCATGCACCACAAGTAAGTGAAACCATGCGATACTTGACTTTCTCTTCTTGGCTTATTTCACTCAGCATAATCTCTTCCAGTCCAGTCCATGTTGCTACAAAAGTTGGATATTCATCCTTTCTGATGGAGGCATAGTATTCCATTGTATATATGTACCACCTCTTCTTTATCCATTCATCTGTTGATGGGCA
>PITA01004421.1:0-52593 GCA_004023965.1 Spilogale gracilis
TTTTGCTGTGCTGGATGACCATCAACCATCAGAACTTTGAATTTAGACTTATTCCAATAATAATATAATTTAGCTACATTAGTGATTAAATAGGAATTTGTGTTATGATCTGGGAATCTAATTATTTATAAGGTTGTTTCTATGGAAAGGAAATTTTTTTGAGTCCCCAAATAAAAACTATAAACCTTTTAAGTATGTTGCATAACTTGGAAACTTTAATTGGTCATCCTTTTCTATCCCAATTATTAATAATTGACTGGAACATGATTGCAATAAGCAAACAGAATTGTAACAGTATAATAATTTTAAAAGAAATCTGTCTTATAACTTCTGAAATTGTACTCTGAAACCTGATTAATGACTGAATCAAGATAGCTAGTAAGAAATATTTTATTCTGCCTTTCAGTCCATCTTTATTGAGAACATATTATGCACCAGATAGTGTGCAAGGCTTTGTAGGTAGATATCCTGTTAAGATGTATGTAGCCCTTAGAGAGATTGCACTCATGAAACTATATACTATTTTCCTAGAGAAGCCCATGTTAATATTTTGTCTTCACTAAAAATTTCTACTTTTCATCAAAAACTGAATAAAATATTACAGTGAGCAATATAATAAAAACATAATCTAATTTGGCAAAACCTTATTTTAATCAATAAATACCTTTTTTTTTATTTGAAAATGTTACTGTCAAATCTATCCCAGATAGGTAGAGTTCTCATTAATTTACAATTAGGAATAATTTGAGCATAAGGCTGATGTTTAGTTTTACATTAGATGTAAATAAATGAACATAATAAGTAATTGATGTGATAATCATTTACAAGAATCTTTAAAGGAGGCACTATAGGATATATTTGGTTACTTTCTGAATTCCTGCATGTAAGAAGGAAAGTAGAGAGAAGAGGAAGAAGGGAGGGAGGGAAAGAAGGAAAGTAGGAAACAAAAGGATTCAGGTAGGTTGTACAGACATTAATCAGGATGAGAAGGAGAGCAAAAGAAATTAAAGTTATTTTCAAGAAATCTTGGGGACTGAATAAATGTAAAGTCAAAGAATGTAGTCACAGACAATACAATGCTTAACTCACATCTGGTACTTCACAGAGATTCAAAGGAAACGTACATGTATATTTAATCTTTGCATGACAAAAATAATGTCATCCTCACAATAATCAGTAGGACTTAAATTTATTAATCTTAGTTTATAGGTATGGAAACTGAGGTTCATAACATAGTTATTTTAAATAGATCCTATTTCCTTTTAGGGAAAATGTTATACAATTTAGTACTTAGAACCCTTCATATCTTGATATTCTCTAGTGAGAGGACAACGAGCCTATGCCTAATTTTCACGCCTAGGGGAGTTTGGTGATTAATGAAGCCAACATACTGGCAATTCTCTGGAAGGTTTGAATTAAGTGCACCTTCTCACACACAGCAGAAAGATTTGCCAAGAATATTGAGGGTGTAAGCCTGATTGTAGGAAACATTTTTATTTGCTTAATAAAACAGTTTTTAAATGAACTTAATAAACTTATTCTATTTATTAAAGCAGTTCCAGCAAGATTTCAACTTATAAGTATTTAATTAGCTCTTAGCTCAAATTAATATTCATATTCAAAATCAATGACACTGTATTAAAGTCAGTACTGGCCTCCCTCCAGATCAGTCCACATCCACAAGATTTTCTGTGTTTTGCACTTGGAGTACTTCTCTGAGTGGTAATGTCACATACAGAGTACATTTATAATCATCTACTAATGGAACACAGAAGATTTTTACTGCAGAATGGGTGGTGATCCCAAACACCTATTTATTTGTCGTGAAATGTACTTCTGGTCTCCGCTCAAACTCAGGATTGGCACTATCGCTTACAGCTTGGGGGACTTATTATGTGACCATGTGTGAGTCCAAGAGTGCACTTGAGGTTATCACTAATAAAGTCTAACCCTCTTGGAGATAACTGGGGGTACTTATAAGACCCTTACTCCAGATAATATTGCACTTTAACCTAAAATGAAAACTGTGTCCACTGTTATTTACCCTTTTTAAAAAAAAACCTCTGTCTTTACAACTCAGCAGAGCCAAATGTTTTTGTCAAATGACTCCTTGTTAAAATAACATTACATAGTTCAGAAATGTCATTCTTGTTTTATCCCCTCGAGAAACTGTATTCTAGTTAATGCTATTCCCTCTAGTAATAATTATAGGAATTCCAGTTCTTGACTAAAAACAGAAAAGACCCACATTTTTGCAAGAAATGTGTGTCAAGACTGATAACATACATGAGGAGCCCCTGAGACTTGTATGAAATACATTTTTGAAGAGTTGTATGCTTTCTGCCAGTGTGAAGGCTCCTAATGCGAGGGCTTATTTCAGTCCTGACCCTCAGCATTTTCAGCATGTGCTTTCCAATTCACTATCAAAACATACATCCCTGCATGTTTTCTGTCATGCCCTGTTTCCTTTATGTATTGGTGTACAGCACATATAGATGAATTTCACTGCTTTTGTATCCTCTGCTGTGACTAGTACAAAACATAGTAGGTCGTCAACATATACTTCCTGGTAGGTTTCTCGCAATCTATACTCTATAACTCCTAACATTTCCAAACTTATTTTATTCTTCCTTTATGTTATGCTTCTACCTGGGACAAGGTGGCCTTACTAATGTCCACTGAGAGAGAGAGACAGAGAGAGAGAGAGAAAGAGAGAGAGAGAGAAGTATCCATCCTTGATTTTGGCTAAAAATACTACCCTCAATCTTTAAGAACCATCCCATAGAAATAGGCCACTGAGAGTTAATTCACACATGAAGTAGAGTGAAATACAGATGGCCTTTTCAAACATTGTCTCACTGTCAAATATATGACATGTTCCTAGCTATCTCACTAAACGCCTTTGGGTCCAACAAGAATTATTAAAACAACAAATATTAAATGCCAAGGATCTACCATATACACACCCCATCTCCAGATCCACCCCCCCACACACCTTTGTCAGTGTTCCATTGAACATCTTTTCCTCGATGTCTGTATTTATTCAAGGTCCTGCCTCTCCTGTTAGGTTTCACTTCAGCTATGCCTTTACCGGTCAATTCAAGCTGGAGTGGGCCTTCCTTCTTCTGAAACGTTTCAGTATTTATGTTTGCAAACACTCATTAGAAACTTATTTCTAAGTTTTTCTGGGGGGGGGGCGCCTGGGTGGCTCAGTCAGTTAAACGTCTGCCTTTGGCTCAGGTCATGATCCAACGTCCTGGAATCAAGTTCTACATCGGGCTCTCTGCTCACGGAGAGCCTGGCTCTCTCTCTCTCTCTCTCTCTCTCTCTCTCTCTCTCTGCCTGACCTTCTGCCTACTTGTGATATCTCTCTCTCTCTCTCTCTCTCTCTCTCTCTCTCTGTCAAATAAATAAATAAAATCTTAAAAAAAAAGAAAAGAAACTTATTTATGGATTGCTGATATTTTTAGCTATTTTTCTCCCTATGATTGGCCTCCTTAGATATTTTAAAATTCCCCCAGGCAGGTGTTTGAGGGAATGGAGGGGTGAATAGGCTGAGCACAAAGGATTTCTCAGGTAGCGAAAATACTCTGTATATTATTACAATGGGGAATATAAGTCCTTATACATTTATTAATCTTACAGCATGTACAGCACCAAGAATGAACCCAAATGTAAACTATGAACTCTAGGTGATAGAAAAAAAGCCTTGAGGATAGGAATCATGTCTTACATATTTTTATATGCACAGTTATTAAAACAGAACTTTGAATATAGTAAATAATTGACAGATATAGGTTAATGATACCAGTGATCTGCTGAGAAAGGTATCTTGAATGTAAAGAAGTAGAATGAGGGATGGAAACTGCAAAGCAAAATTATATTAAAATAATGATATTAAAATAAATATCACTCAAATGTACATGCTTTTTAGATTCAAAGTACATTTGCAGATACTATCTCATTTGTTATATACATTTGTAATTTTTGAATAATGAATGGCTTTGGGTACAGAGGTACTTTCCCAAACCTGACCTGACATGCTATCAGTGTTAATCTATCCATTTCAGCACCACAGATTCAAAAGCCAGAATGGGGTTTGACAACGTTTACCCAACAGGCACTGTGTGCCTGCTAACTTTCTTGAATAAGCACAAAATCTAAAACAGAGAATGCTGGCTTCACCCAAGAACAAAGAAACAACAGTGCCACCCCACTTCTTTTTCTTCCTAAAATTCCATTCCATAAATGAAATCTGATACTACTACTTTGAGCAAAAGTAGGGCAAGAACAGAGCTATTACTTTAGAACAGATTCATTTTCCAGCAGAAATCAAAATTGGAATGTCGGCTAATGCCAGTAGTAGCAGAGTTTTGGCTACAAAACAATCAGTTTACGGACTTATTAACAGTTCATAAAATGTATGGTATTCTTCTGGTTCTTGTCACTGGTGAACATATGCTCTGAATTTGCAACAGATTGAAGCGCCATTCCATAAATATTAAAAAGAATTGTGAGCATCACAATGGAAATATCTCCAACTACAGTATAAACATGATTCATATTCTAAGATCAAGAGATCTTTCCAGACACGGTCAGTGATGGATACCATAGGCAACCCAAGTGGAGGGGGTTTTGAGAGGGGATTTTCAAAGGGGATTTTCGAGGTCTTCTAAATGCTGAAACTTGTAACTTCTGAATTTCATAGGGACATGATAAACCCCATCCTGTGTCAAATTTATGATTATTCTCCACCAGCGTTTCAAATTGGCTACTACCACCAAGATTCTTTATGCATGGGCAAAGGGGTCCCTCGTAATGTCAAACTCAAACTAATGTCATTATGAATGTATTTCTAATCCTGAATGAGCTAACAGTTTTATAGAACTATAAAATTACTGCTATCTTTTGCTCCAAAAACACTGGTGTTTAGTATGTTTTGTTGTACACACATGTGTGACCATGTTCCTGCTAGGTCCTACTCAGTGTTAGTGTTCCTGTCTTCTTTGTGTGTTCTTCCCACCTACTTAATTCTGGCATAATGTCTAGCACAAAACTGAACATCAGTGAGGATTTTGTAAATGAATGACAGCATTTCAAATATGTTGTGTCATTGGAGAGAGTATGGTAAATATATCTACAGAAATACATATGAATCCTGTATTACTAATTATCATGCATGAATTTAGTTTCTTAAAATGAATTTTTACCTCCCAACCACACTAACATTATAGGTTCTAAGTTTCTTACTGTTCAAATTAATCCTTTATTTTATATGTCCTTAGATTATCACTTTCAGCTCTTGGAATGGCCTTGGAATATAATATACCATATATTATGGGACTTGACATACTAAATTCAAATTTATTATTGTAATTAGTATAGGCATTAATTTACACATCAAATAAAATGTTTCTTTCTTTGGACATTTTATCCTAACCCTTATATAGCTCCAAAATCCAAATCTTAAGGACCCTGGCTGTACTTAAAGATGTGAATTAGGAGCCTGGGTGGCTCATTTGGTAAAGCATCTACCTTCTGCTCAGGTTATGATCACAGGGTCCAGGGATCCAGTCCCACATGGGGCTCCCTGCTCATCTGAGAGACTGCTTCTTCCTCTTCCACTCTCCCTGCTTATGTGTGCTCTCTCTTTCAAATAATAAATGAAATCTTAAAAAAAAAAAAGATGTGAATTATAATAATGCATTATTTTGTGTTAAAATATTTGTCATATTCTGTATTATCTATTTCATAATCACAAATAATTATTTGAAATTCCAAAACTGATGCTCTTTTTAAATATAAATATTTGAATATTTTGAAAATATTCAAAAGTCCATTAATACTAGAATAGTAAGATAGTCATGATTCTATTTATAACATTATGTTGAAAGGGGACATCTGGGGCACCTGGGTGGCTCAGTTGGTTAAGTGACAGCCTTTGGCTCAGGTCATGATCCCTGAGTCCCAGGATCGAGTCCCGCAAATAAATAAATAAAATCTTAAAAAAAAAAGGGAAGAGGTTACAAACTCTCCCTTTCTAAAAAAAAAGAAAGAAAGAAGGAAGGAAGGAAGGAAAGAAAGAAAGAAAGAAAGAAAGAAAGAAAGAAAGAAAGAAAGAAAGAAAGAAAGAAAGAAAGAAAAAAGAAAGAAAAGAAAAGAAAGAAAGAAGGAAAGAGGACATCTTTAGTTTCTAAGAAGAACTAACACAAATATAAAACTTCATTTCAGCTTTGAAGTTTCTAGTCTTGTCTAAACACTGGAAAATGACTTCAATTTTGGATTTTAATCTTCAGTGATATCTTTTTGTCTCAGTCTCTAAATCGAGCCCATAGATAAATATTAATTTAGTTGCGGTTTGCATTACCTTTTAATGTTTTTCTTTTTGATCTGGCACACCCATGAAATCCAGAGAAATAATACAATAATATTTACTTAGTACATGTCCCAAATAAATATTAAAGGAGGAGGGAGGGGCACCTGGCTGGCTCAGTGGGTGGAGCATGAGGCTCTTGATCTAGTGGTTGTGAGTTCAAGCCCCATGTTGGGCATGGAGCTTACTTTAAGAAAAAAAAAAAAAAAAGATGGAGGGGAAATACCTACTCAAACACTCATGTTTAACAAGATCAAAACATTCTGACAAATGCCTGTATGTCCACAAATACACTGCAATTAAGGTAGATGAATGGGAATATCCCCTAAGAATCTTGTATTGTGTAACACAAAGAAAAATAGAAGGAGAAAGCAACCTCACTCTTGAGATATAGACTATATTATTCTCTATTTCTCATCTCTATGTAGAGAGGGTCTAATATTTTTCTGTATGAATCTATGAATATGGTAGATGCTGAAAAAATGTTCTTTGTTCTGTAGCACCTCTGTAGTTCCTCACCCAGCTTAGAAGCCATATCCTCTATGAAATAAGAATCAGCACATCACTTCTACAGTTCCAGGAACACATCATTCCCGTGGTAATCACTGTCTCTACCGCTGGCGAAACATGGGACCAAGAGACGTCCATATCCAGGAGTAATCCAGAGGGGCAGTAAAATAAAAAAAATTCTTTCAGGGGAACACTTTAATGATGTTACCTAAGTCATAGTGCTGTGAGAATAGATGAAATAGTACTTATTAAATAGTTAGAAACGTATGTTGCAAATACTAAATGCTCAACCACAGAACAGTTATTAATTACCATCAGTCTTTGTTCCTTTTCAATCCATTTCTCTACTGCCTTAGATTAATTCAGAGCAGGCATTCTAGAGATGGGGATTCTTTAATCAGATCTAGAGGATCTTTCCTGGGAACATTGCAAAACATGTCTTTCCTCTCTCAGTTTAGAATTTTTCTAATTGGTTGATCTACTTAGTCATTCATTAAGAACTTGGCAGCCCCAGAATATATAGCCACACTTAAAAACATATTTTCGCATACAAATTCATGTTCTTCTTTAATTGTATTTCAGTTGATAAATCAGCTTTTAAAAAAGCTTTATAAAATGCAAATTCTTATCTGAGTCAAAAATAGTTCTTTTTGAATATGTATATTCCTATGTAATAAACTCTGGGCACTTTAAAAATGTGCCTCAAAAACAGGATCCTATTATCGTCATGTTAAACTTTTCAGAAACCTTGGGACTTAATGGCAATTGACATTAATAAAATCTTCATAGCTCTTTGGGTTGGCTTCTTAAATATAGGAACGAGCTTTGTGGCTTGTAATTCAGTCAATGGTATAAAATAAAGAAAAGAAAAAGATATAAAGAAAATCTATAGGCAACAATGGTTTCAGCTTTTAGTTGTTTGTTCCTTGCTGACATCTAGTTGAGTAATAGTTCAGGACTGAAAGTAGGAGAGACTGTAATTGAAGGTATACTTACTTCCACATTTTACTCCCTCTGAAAATAGGAACCCTGGTTAGGTCAATCACTAGCCTGGAGCTATACAATGTCTATGGTATTTCTGACTTATCCAGGGAACCAATCTAAACCAAATGTCTGAATTCAGTTGAAAGCTGCTTATCATCAAAGTTCTCATTCATTCTTTTGGGACCAGTCTGATTACTGAGAGAACAGTGGCAAACATCAGAAGAAAGCCCCATTTATGGACTTTTTGCCTTCAGTAAAATGTTTTGATGCTGATATTTGTTTCTTCAGATATTTTGCAGATGATTACCTAATGTATATCATCGTGATGACATAAACTTTGCTTTTATAGATTCCACATACCATAGCATCTTTTCCAGTCCTCTTACCCTGCAGTCCTTATCTTGTACATTTCAGGGGCAGCATTTCCCCAAAATACCATGCCTTTTGCCTAGGCTTTTCCCATTAAGTGCAAATTCCTTCCCACTGCCCAGATCTTGTCAAACCTCTCTCCATTCAAATGGCTTCTACTGGGAAGCACTCCCAACTGCCCTTCTTTGGTGTCTGACACTGCATTTTAAGTATTTGACAAGAGAATTCATTTCCAACCTCTGTAGGAACTTCTTGAAGACAGACCCCATGCCTTCTTTACATTTGCAGTGACAGCACCAATCATAGATTCTGGAACAGATTTGATACTCCCCATTGGCCTGTTAAGTGACAATAGTGTGCTGTTTGTTGGGCATAAGTTCCTTATATTTGTTAGTTGATATATTTTCTAAGTAAAATAGGTTCATGCTGGGGCATCTGGGTGGCTCAGTTGGTCTGACTTTTAGTTTCAGCTCAGGTCATGATCTCAGAGTCCTGAGATCAAACCACGTATCAGTCCCTACTCAGCGAGGACTCTGCTTATCTCCCTCACCCTCTGCTCCTTTCTGGCTCATACTCTCTTTCTCTCTCTATATATATATATGAGTAAATGAATCTTTAAAGAGACTATGTACTCCAGGAAACTGAGGGTTTTAGAAGGGAGGGTGGTGGGGAGATGGGTGAACCTAGTGATGGGTATTAAGGAGGACACAGATTGCATGGAGCACTGGGTGTTACATGTAAATAGTGAATCATGGAACACTACATCAAAAACTGTACGGTATGTGACTAACATAATAATAATCATAATAAAACCTTAAAAAATGGGTTTATGCTGTAAAGGCAGGGATTATTCAGTACTGATTAAATTTCTTTGTTGTTCAAATCGATTTTATATTTTGACAATGTTGATAAGCTAGGTGGAAAAGAAAAGAGTTTTGTTGAAAGCATGTATATGCTTATGTATCCTCTATGAGGGCTAATAAAAAATGTACTTTGGGGTGCCTGGGTGGCTCAGTTGGTTAAGCGACTGCCTTCGGCTCAGGTCACGATCCTGGAGACCCAGGATTGAGTCTCACATCGGGCTCCCTGCTCCACAGGAAACCTGCTTCTCCCTCTCTCACTCCCCCTGCTTGTGTTCCCTCTCTTGCTGTGTTTCTTTCTGTCAAATAAATAAAATCTTTAAAAAAAATGTACTTTATAGGGTTAAGGAAACAAAATAAGAATGACATAAATGACAGCAGAAGGCTGAAAAGAGGCTAGACTAGCAACTAACAGATTAACCATCTGATGTTGTTGATTCTATCATGATAGTAGATTATTTATGGTTTGTGTATATAATTCTGAGGCAATTTGACCAAGAATGTGAATATGCTTTCCACAGATGTCATACCCTCAGATTCTTAAAGAAGATTATACCATAAAAAGGACAGAATCATTTCTCTTCTAATTGAAACCTTAGTCACATCAACACTTGAATATCTGCAAATATTCTTTTTGTTTTTCAAATAACTCAAATTTTGATTTTTTAATGAATCAATTATTAGACTAGGTGCTTTTTTCTTGAAAACTAATTTAGTGATGACTTTCTACTATATATGATGTAAGAAAATCAAAATAGCTTTGCTTGGATTATAAATATATTTGCTTGTGAACTTTTCTCAGGTTCTTTTCACTATTACTTAATCTTTTTTTAAATTTATTTTTAAATATTTTATTTACTTCTTTGACAGAGAGACCCAAACAGAGAGAGAACACAAGCGGGGGATGGGAGAGGAGAAGCAGGCTTCTCACTGAGCAAGGAGCCTGTTGCAGGGCTCCATCCCAGGACCCTGGGATCATGACCTGAGCCTCGCTTAATGATGAGTCACCAGGGTGCCCCATTAGTTAAACATTAACCACATGAAAGGTGAGATCAGTCACTTTCATAGTCACCCAAATGTGAGCAACCTGAGAAGGCTGTTAACAATTACAACCAAGGATGAGCCAGGAATGTTTCTAGACACTAAAGTTATAGTAATTAATAAAACAAACAAAATCTCTACTCATGATCTCTAAGACTATAAACCATAAGGAAGCTTACTTTGGAAGTAATGATAACAGAATAACTTAACTTATCCCATAGAAACTTGCTTATGGTTTCAGAAAAGTGTTTGTTACATCTCAGGCACCATATCACATTGTAGTTTCAACTGTGGGTATAGAAAATTGAGTCCAGCAATGGTAAGAGAGCATGTCAATTTAAAAGGAAAAAGATCATCCCACAAAAAGATGGCTACCATCCTAAAGAAGATAAACTAGGAAGGCTAATTTACATAATCAGTCATTCCCACCCCTCATTGAAATATATAAGGAAGCTCCTCTTAGATACAAAGGAGATGTGGATACTGTTTAGCTACTACAAAGGAGATTGTGAGAATTAAGGTGTGATTAAAAATGAGATTGTTCAGATGTGTTCCCTTTTTGACAAAAACTACTCGCCATGAGGTATGGCTCATAAAAACAATCTTAAGAAGAAAAAGTTCAGGTGTCCTGTGGCTAGGACATGATAGCTGGACACAATAGCCTGTCCTGTTATGATGGTCAAGGGCTCACTTACCTTATAAATGCAAGTCTTATGCAATAAGGACTATGTATGGAGTTGATAGAAATATGGAAATCAAAGAGAGAAGCCATTGATGTACACACTACCGAATGATGGTGGAAAATGAATAGTAGAATATATATGCATGTGCATGTATGTGTGATGTATGGGTTCTAGAAGGCTGTGTAATTTTAAAATCTCACTGAAAAGTTATGACGTGAAGTTGGAGGAGAACTAAAAGGAAAGAAAAGGGAAGTAGGAGAAATGCAACAGTATGTAAGACTTTTAAACTTATTTTATAAAAATACCTGTGAAAGTGACAACAAGAGGAAAACAGGAAGAAAAAAGATCACATAGTATGATCAGGGGAAAAAAGAATGAAGAGGGGCACTGGGTGGCTTAGTTGGTTAAGTGTCTGACTCTTGATTTCAGCTCAGATCGTGAGATCAGGGTGCTGAGAAGGAGCCCCAAGCCAGGCTCCCCACGCATGGGGGGGAGTCTACCTGAGATTCTCTCTTTTCCTCTGCCTCCCTCCTCTAAAATAAATAAATAAATAAATAAATAAATAAATAAATAAATAAATAAATAAATTATTTTTAAAATGAAGAAAGTTATTTAGATTAAAATAATCCCAATTTGCTACTTATTAACCATAACCAAGTTCATGTCTGATGATTTTTCTTAAATCTGAATCCTAATTTTCTTTTTGTAAATTGTATACAGGTCTCTTGATTTCCCTTAATATCAGTGTTTTATTGTGTTCTTTGTGGTGGTGGTGATTTTTTTTTTACCTTGTTTTGTTTTGTTTTGTTTTGTTTTTATTTTTAAGAATAACTATTTGATAGAACTAGTACATTTATTCCATGACAATGTCTAAGAATTTACCTTATAAATGGTAAAGCGCTTTTAAAATATTCATTACCATTGCCCTATAGTGAGAGAAAAAATGAAATTTAGAGAAACTACTTTGGAGGTTTAAATCCTAGACATAAGAGAATAAAAACTAAAGGAGGTATAGAGTTTTAAAAAATCATAAAACAAATATGAAAGGAAATTACAAAAATCAAAAAATCAGTAACAGAAATATAGTTAATAATTGTTGTAAGATCTTCCTTAGTTAAGAAAAAGATCAAAAAGATAATACAGCTTGCTTAGGAACAATGAGGAAAATATATGGAGATTAAGTAAAAGGTCAAAGGGAATTTGTACCTTAATCTACTGAAACTTAAAGCAGTAGTCTTAAGCAAAATAAAAAGAATTAATTCAAGATCAAAAAATAGAAACAATATTTTCCCTAGTCAACAGGTAAAGCTTTTATGAAACAACAAAATTTACAGTGAGTGGTTTGAAGAGCCATGTTGATTAAAGTGGGGATAGTTTTCTTTCAACTGATACAGTATCCCCTCCCCCCCTTATCTTGGATACATTCCAAGACCCCCAATGGAGGCCTGAAACCATGGATAGTACCAAAGCCTATACATACTGTTTTTTCATGTACATACCTATGATAAAGTTTAATTTATCAAGGAGGCATAGCAAGAGATTAACAACAACAATAATAAAATAGAACAATTATAACATGTTATAATAAGAGTTATGTGAATGTGGTCTCTGTCTCTCTCTCTTTTTTTTTAAAGACTTTTTTATTTATTTATTGACAGAGAGAGAGATCACAAGTAGGCAGAGAGGCAAGCAGAGAGAGATGAGGAGGCAGGCTCCCTGCTGAGCGGAGAGCCCCATGCTGGCCTCGATCCCAAGACCCTAGGATCATGATCTGAGCTGAAGGCAGAGGCTTTAACTCATTGAGCCACCCAGGCGCCCCAGTCTCTCTCTCTCTTAAATATCTTACTGCACTGTACTCACCCTTCTTGTGATGATGTGATCAAATGCTTATGTAATGAGATGAAATGAGGTGAATGACTTAAGTACTGTGACCTAGTATTAAGCTCCTACTGACCTTTGGACAATGTCAGAAGGAGGATCCTCTACTTCCAGACTACAGTTGACCTTGGGTAAAAAACTGTGGGAGGTGAAGTGCAGATGAGAGGGACTACTGTCCTTGAAAAGCTGGGATGAGGAAATCTACTTTGATGCAAAATTTTTGCTAAAATATGTGATTTTTATAACTTATATTTTATATGACCAAGTTGTCACACATGAATTTATTAAATTCAGATGATAATTATGAATTCATTAAAAAATCAATACATGTCCATGTTTATTTTACTTTCATTGTATACTTTTCTTTTTTCCCACCAAATTTTCATGTATAAAATGTTAAAATTATAAACATCTATCTTTATCCATCATTTCAACTATATTTCTCAGAGACTGTGCATCTGTCCATATTTTGATAGTTCTCCTTTCTGTCCATATTCTCTACATTTACTTACACACAGAGAAACACAGCTTATTTTATTAAACAAATTAGGATTTTACTAAAGATAATATTCTGAAAGTTGCTTTTTTAAAAAAATCTTCAAAATATTTTCATTCTGGTATATATAAATCTGCTACATTTTTTAAGTAGCTGCAGTGTATTTCATGCTGTGAATATATCATAACTTAACCATTTATGTACGTCTGGAGTTTAAGTTGGTTCTAATTTTCTTTATTGCAAAAAAACCCTGCAGCATTTTCATATGTACATCTTTAAAGCATATATGTAAGATACATTTCTATAAGATACATTCCTAAAAGGGGAAACACTGGGTCTAAGTAAATACATGTTTTTAAGCAATTTTAATCAGTTCTAAAGTTACTCTCCACAAGGGCTTTGCTAATTTACATTTGAATGTTAATTTTTACTAGCTAAGAAATTATGCAAAACATTATTATTTTAAGTGGATTTGAACATTGCATGATTTATCCAGTCTGATATATATATTATTGTCAGAATATATGGTTTATGATAAAATTACAGATTTTTAAAATTTTCTTTTCATAGTTCCTTTCCTTTCATCTGGAAACTATCAGAAAAATTAAATTCAAGTTCCTGTTGCTTCAAGCACACTCTATCAAAAGTATTAGCATCATTGTGTTTTAGAATATCACTCTATAATTTTTTTCCAAAAGTAAAAAGAGTGGGGAAGTTGGGCTTGCTGAATATGTAATCTAAAACAAACCCCAAATCCAAATTAAATTAAACATAGTCTTTGGACAATTGGTGTTACAAAAAGAAAAAAAAATTCAACTGAGACCACAAATATAGAAAGGAGGGAGAGCAGTATCTTTTCATTTGAGAACAGTATCCATATATAGAAATTGATTTTCTTTCTGAGTGAAATCATTTATAGCATCTGTATATGATTATTCTCATTGCTACATGTATGTATGTAACTGATAATATTCTGAAGGAATTATAGATAAAAGTGGTAAAATGTACATAGTTGTTGACTAATTAGGTCATAGCTTAATTGTTAGATTAGGTGAAGAAGAAGTATATGACAATTCTAATTCCAAACTCCTTACCTTTGCAATTGGGAGAATGATGATCCTATTGATTGAACACATTAAAAAAAAAGGACACATTTGGGGCCCCTGGGTGGCTCTGTTGGTGAAGCGACTACTTTCGGCTCAGATCATGATCCTGGAGACCGGGGATCAAGCCCGAAATGCCCCTTTCCTGCTCAGCAGGAAGCCTGCTTCTCCCTCTCTCACTCCCCCTGCTTGTGTTCCCTCTCTGGCTGTGTTTCTCTCTGTCAAATAAATAAAATATTTTTTAAAAAATTCATAATTCTATTAATTTAATTGAAATGACTATACAACCATAATCAGAAAGCTGACTCAAAAGAGCAGTTATTAGGTTTAATTTTATGTCATTTTCACTGAACTTGTTTGATTGCAGAAACAGGATGTGAGGGAGTTTGACCATTCAGAAGTCATATTAGTTTTTTGATTTCAACAAAATTGAACTACACATATCTGAATGACCTTCAACCCACAGATTGAATCTGATTCTCCTCACCCTCTTTACCTGTCACCAGTCCATTCCACCATCATCTTTAGCCTGGATTATTGCAATAGTTCTGTAACCTGCATTCTGCTTCTCTTGAAGGATGAATAGCCAGAGCAATCTTTTAAAAAACTCAAATCATAATTCTCCTACTGACAACTCTCCAAAGACATCTATTCTTATAATGCAAGAAACAGTTTTATAATAAGCCACAATTCCCTACATGAACCGGCCATATCTTGCCACTCTAGCCTCATCTCCCATCAGGCTCCACCATCTTCTTGGTCCTTTGTTTTCTTCCTTATATGCATCAAACCTGTTCCAGTCTCAGGACCTTTCCTCTTGCCCTTTCTTCTTCCTGAGAGGTCCTTCCTCAGGTTATCCCATGGCTGGCTGCTTGCTATTCTTGCGTATCTCACAGAAGCTGCCCTTGACCTATTAACTAAAACACCACTGAATCTCACACCCCAGTCACTCTCTACCTTTCATCCTGCATTATACTTCATAAAACCTATCTCACTTAAAATATTCTTTCTGTCTTTAGCTGTTTATATACAGAAAGCCCTGTGGATGTAAGAATATTGTGTGTTTGCTTCACTATTAGATCCTTAGTGTCTAGCACAGAGTCTTGCCCATAATAGACACTCAGTATATATTTGTCAAATGAATGAACGGCTATCTATACATGCAAATCAAAATAGGTATACAGATTAATAGCATCAGAATGACCTGTTCCCTGTGTTGGGTATCTTGTTGCTTGCTTCTCAAGATCTATCTCTACCCTTCACCCTGTTTGATGCCCTGGGAGACTGATCCATTTGGATATTAACAGCTTGGCTTCTACTTGAGTTTGGCCAGTGGTAGGCACTTGCAAGTGATTGTAAAACAGAGAGAGGAGGACCTTGGGAATTTTTGCCAGACTTCTTTTCAGACTTAATGACCCAGTTTGGCTGCGTCTCTTCAGCTCTCTGCAGAAGGCCATGGTCCTGTCAGAGGAACATCTCCATATAGCTATCCTTTTGGGGACTAGAGGTTGTAATAGCTCCTTCTTGTGACTAGCCCCAGGGCAATTTTCTTTAAGCCTTGCATAAACTTTTGTAAATAATCCCTTTATTAAAGTATCCTCAAAATACCAGTGAGAGTGTGCCATCTGTTTCCTGCTAGGCCCCTTGTTTTGAAAATTCACTCAAAAGATTTTTTACCCAGATTTTTAAAAGTAATGAATTGATTTATCATTTGGGCATGTTATTTTTAGAAAATAAAAAAAGAGATATGAGCACCTAATTTAAAAGCGATTTTGTGGGACGCCTGGGTGGCTCAGTTGCTTAAGCCACTGCCTTCGGCTCAGGTCATGATCCCGGAGACCCGGGACGGAGTCCCACATCAGGCTTCCTGCTCGGCGGGAAGTCTGCTTCTCCCTCTCTCACTCCCCCTGCTTGTGTACCCTCTCTCGCTGTGTTTCTCTCTATAAAATAAATAAAATCTTTTAAGTAAATAAATAAAATAAATAAAAGCGATTTTGTGTAGGCTCGCAATTTCTTTGAACTGTATTATTCTCCTTAAGAACAACTATATAGAGATACACATACACACATACACACATGTATAAATGAGGGACTTATGAATATATAAAATGCTTTAGTTCATAATATATTTGTGCCCATTATAATAGAAATTAAATAAATAAATAAATAAATAAATTCGGTACACAGGAGTATGCACATTTCATGCTGTGGTTTTCTGTATCCCTGGGTCTACCACTATATATCGTAAAATTACTCATTGTCCATGTTAAGGACTTCAGAGTAGAGAGATACCAAACAATGGAGATTTGCAATTTTGTTTTTGGGATCTTACCTCGTTTGTTGGCTTTCCATTTCAAGACATCATGAAATTTCCTTATGAACTTGGGGAGGTTCATGTCAACATACAACAAATATTTTATGATTCTATGACACTCTCCAAAAAATTTGAATAATATATGTGAATTTAGTGTCCTGGAAACAGTATGTATGCTTTGTTGGAAATTGAAAGGACACTCGAAATAGAAATTCCAGTTATGTGGGTGGATTAGAAAGGTAAGATAATCACTGGGTAAGAAGTTTTTATTGTCAAAATTGGTCTTATGGAAACTTAAAAGTCAATGATTACCAAATTTGGCTGAGTATCAGAATTCCATGATACAATTTTTAAAGTACAGGTTCTCAGGCTCAGGCCCAGAATTACTGAATTCAGATGCAGACAAATTGGCCTGGTAAACTTTATTTCAATTAACTCAAGTTTTCCTGATGATCAGCCACTGTGATTACTTTCTATAGCATCTTCCTCTATCCAGTTCAGCTCTATTTCCCTTTACATGGGCAGATTTTTATTAACTGAACTTTTGCATTTGCAGATTTCTGTTTCTAATACCTTTTCACTACCTCATTTCAGTATCTTTAACAACATCACTTTTTTTTAGAAGTGTTTCTGTTTTGATCTCAGATGTTAAAGTAAGAATTAGAAAATACAGCTGACTGGAGATACAGTCATTTAAGAAAAAGAAATAGAAATTTCTATAAAAATCCTTTTATCTTTAAGCATTAGCCAATATTAGTGTCATAATACAATTTGCAATCACTAGGCATCACATCACTAATCTAATAAGAATTGAAATATTTTTAAAGGAAAGTAGAAAAATAATGACAAAATAAATTAGATTATAGGTACACCTTAATTTATAAGATAGATGTGTTTCTGAAAGATTTGCCATTGAGGTAATTTCTATTAACTAAATTATATTTTCCCATTGACTTGGGCTTATAATTGCAAAGGCATGGCTCTTACAGTGGGATGCAAAGAAGAATGTGGTTTAGAAAGCAAATATAACTTTGATGTAAAGTTGATTTATAAATCATGTATTTAAATAGAAATTATAGAGATTGATTAAAATAATAATACAGTTGACCATAGAACAACAAGTTTGAGCTTCATGGGCCCACTCATATGCATATTTTTTCAATAAATATGGTATAGTACTTAAATGCATCAAGAAATAGTGCATCTCAATCCCCATGCGTTTAAGGGTCTAGACATAAGTGGAAGATATGAAACCTACAGGGAGAATGAGACTAGATAAAGCATATTGATGTTTCCTTTCTTTTGGGGTAAGGTAGTATCTCTGTATCCTTAGCAAATATATCCTTTTTAAAGATCCTAAATATAAAACAAGTTTTAGTTAGCATAGATGCCTTAATTATTTTCTTGTCCTGAGATATGAAAGGCTATGGGGATTAAAGGAGTACAGTCAGGAACAGTGTTTTAAAAGTGCAAAATTTTTAATGCATTTCCACTAACCTAGAACGTTCGTAAGTGACTTAGATTTAGTATTTTGGCAAATAGTTTCTCTATGGTTACCTTTTTTCAGTGATGGCTGCCCAAATACCTTTAGGATGATTACCATTGTGTGAAATCTCATTTTCTTATTTTTGAGCCTGAATCTGAGAGGGCATAAACATTTGGTCTGGCAGACTCTAAAGCATAAAAAAATTTTAAGGGCTGCTAAACTGGCCTTGTCTCTTATTCAAGATTCCCTACACAGCCACCTAATGGATTTCTTTTTCATTTGACATTCCTCTTTCCCAAGCAACATAGGTAATTTGTCCACTGGAAGACCAGGGCAAAACTCTGATTAAGCTCACAATAGAATGCCGGGGCAAGGGGGTGGGTGGGGGGAGGGCAGAGGAAGTGTTCATTCTTTCCCCAGCTACAGCTGTGCTTGAATAGGGAATGGCCAGAGCTACTCACAAGGTGAACTGCACACAAGTGTGTTACTCCAAACGGGGCTCCCCTGTGATACAGATCCCAGCGGTTTTCACACTCACTTTCTAAGGTGCGAAACCCCTGAGAAATGACACAGCGGTGTTGGAAGTTCTTACTATCAGACGCTTCCATCACTGCTTAAACTGTGGAGTTGCCAACTCAATAAAAATGTGAGATGCCCAAAGAGAAAAAGACCTGGTTTTGTTAAGGGAGGAACAATCAGGGCAGCTGGAGCCTGGGGGTGGTCAAAAGACCACCTAAGTTTTACTCTATTATCACAGACAAGCAAAGGAGTTGTAGATTAATGCTGGCCATTAAAGCCAGAGAGAAAGAGAACACTCACCTAAATTAAATGAGTATGCAGAACCTTATTCAACATTTGTGTTCCTGCTTCTTACTTTTGCTGAATAATGAATCTTTCACTCTATTAATTATGTTTCTATTGTCAACTTTGTCACGTTTATATTATCAAAAATCATAGATTACAATCATAAATATCTAAGGAATTCTAATGAACTTCAGATATTCTCAGATGCTTTCAAACTTGTATCCTTCCTACCTATTAAAAGTTCAACTCACAAAAAGTCTTCTAAAAAAGAAAGTACTCATTTAAGAGAAAAAGGAAATATATTTCCAGCCAGCATTTCAGAAGAAGTCTTGTCATTTCCCTCCAGTACAGCTCATCATAAAAGCTCTAAGGAAATAGTGTTTAAAATCAATTAACCAAGGAGGCCAAAATCAATTTAACAAGAGTTAGCTAATGTTTTACTAAAGCAAAATCTCTTTTCTTTAAACATGATTAATAGCATTTAGGGGTTGTTATTAGTGCTGCCACTTCTAAAAATTGTGACCATTTTGTAATGAAAAGGCCTTTGTGTACACGTAAGGGATTTATAGGAAGCACAGAAATGTAACATGGTATTAGTGATTATATCTTTTCCTTGCCTTTGATATTTTAAGAGAACACTCCATTTTTACTCTGTCTTCTTGGAATGCGTCCTAAAAGGTCACTGAAGGATCAAGAAATACTTAACCTATAACCACCGACGATTAAAACAACTCTATGCAAATTATATTCTAGGATGACATTTAGCAGTGTTGATATTGGGTAGATTTATAAAAATCAATGGATTTTAGAGTTAGAAGGGGCTAAACATATAGGCTAGTAATTTCCACATTTTTAACAGCTTATTTCTTTAAGAACTCCTTATATATATATACAATGCTAAAAACGTATGTGCTAAGACTGAAGGGAGAGGCTATCTAGGCTGGGCCTAGATGGGTTTCTCCAGCATCCTACCCTATCCCCAGCCCACAACCTACAGTTTGAAAAACAGGTAATTATCCCTTAACTTAACAAGGAACTAATACCTTAATGTGCATATAAAATTCTCAGCCACCAAAAACAACATCATATTCATTTATCTTTGTAAGTACAACTGATAATATAATGTTAATACCATGTAACTGAGATATTACCTTTATATGCTTTAGGTCGAAACATAGGAAATAGTCAATATTTGAACTTTTTAATCTACAAAGACATGTTCATATAGCTTAATCTAATACAACCTCTAATGCTTATGATAGTCCTACAATGCAATTGCTATCTTTGCACTCTAGGTGAAGACTCTGAGTTTCCTAGACAAGAGTTTTGTCCAAGGCCACACTGCCAGCAATGTTAGGGCAGGGATCTAGGCATACACATCTCTCCAAATTTCATGTCTTTCTTCTTGCACCAACCTCCCTATACGCTCAGGATGTTTGAATGTAAAGAGATTAAGTTTATTCAACAAGTAACTTGGTTCTATAGGAACATGAAAGTAGGAAACCAGTCATCTCAGACAGAATACATTTCTTTATAAAGTGAGTTTCATATATTAAAACAATATCTACTAAACTCTTGATCAGATATCAGTAGCATAGATTGTCTAAGACTTTAAAGCTACCTCTAAAGCTCATAACTACATCTACTGTCAATCTTATGTAACTTATTTTATAGCTCATGTGCACAATATTCTTACCTCATGTTATCAAACCAGAAGATCTTTATTTTGTCCAGAATTTTGAACTAAAATAAAAACACATTAGACCAAAAAAACAAAAAAACAAAAGAAGGCTGTTAAAACATGAGAATGTTGCCTTGGAATTTGCACCTAGTTCCAGAAACCATTAGGTGGAAAAATAATTGACTTTGTGTCTATGACCTTTCATCTTTTAAGTTAAAAGGAAATGAGTTAAAAACAAGACAACCACAATAGAAAACCTTCTACTGTAAAAGTAAGGTAAAGTAAATAAATGGGGAAGTCACACTGATTTATGAAAAGATAGTTCAACCCCATCAGAGATAACATCAAATAGCTATCAGAACCCAAGACATTAAAGTACATGAAGTAGATCAGATATGGTTCTCTTGCACAGTCATTCTAGAGTATTAGTTCAATAAAACTAGTTCTTTAACAGTTACTTAAACTGAAGCAAATTGAAAAAAAAGTCACATTTTATTATATTTTGTTCCATCCTTAGAAAAAAAGATTTTTAAGTCTCTCATATAAATCATTTATTTAAAAAAAGGCGAAATTAAAGATGAGATACATCAGAAAGAACATAAACCCACGAAGCTTCTATTTTATTTGCATGATAACTATATTATTTGCATGATTTTATTCACTTCACATTTTTGTGGACATGGATCTGAAGATTCCAAATTTATTTTTAAATATATGCTGTGATTCACACAATTTTTAATAAATATTCAATAAATATTCAGTTTCTTTTTTGACTTGCACTGTACCTGATAATCAAAAAAACTCTGGGCATGAGGTTGAAGCTTCTAATTTTGTTTTTATATTTTATTTATATTAATAAAATACTGAAAACCTAGCCCAAGCCCTGAGTATTTCTTTCATATAGAAAATCTTCTGAACATGATTCATACAGTAAGGGAAAACTCTTATCAGTTCAGAGCAATATTTTAAATTATTCTAATTCTAACATGTATAAAATCAATATAGAGATTTTTAAAAATAAAAATTAATGGAACATAACAATAACCTGGTGGCACCTCCCACTATTCTCATAGTTGATTCTGCCCTTCTCAATTACCAAGAAAAAGCAGTACTCCCTCTTCATTTCTGATCCAGGGGTATCTTTTCCCATTTTGGTGGTTGGCCAAGAAGCTCATCCTTCCAAAATAGAACATCTTTCTTCTATCACTGAGCTAATATAACAATGGTTCCTACTAGAACCTCAAAGAGCTTAGAATAAATTTTAAATGAATGGTCCCCAAAATAAGTATTACAAAGGAAGAATAGTTCTCCATGGCCTAAAGATATTAGGAAATTTTCATAAACAGAGGGGCCTTGAAGGGAATGGAAGGAAGAAGGTAAGTAGAAATGGTAAGCAGGAAATTTTAGGAAGGAAAATGTTGCGTGGGAAGAAAACAGTCAGAAAGGCCCAAAAAGACCCTTCATTTTGAGGATTTCATCACTTTAAAAGATTTTTGAGTTATTCTTTCATCTGCAAGTATTTGTAACTTTGCTAAAAGATTGTGTCAAATTTCTGTGGAAATTTTTGAAAAACAAATCTAAAGAGACTAGTTGTTTTCTACAAAGTGATGTTTCTGTATTGTCTCTCCAAGTTAAGATTTTGGATTCGAGATTCAGACAGATTTGGATTTGAACCACAGTTCTACCACTTCTACTGGTTGATTTAATAAAGAGGATTTACAGTAACAGGGATTTGGTAATAAGAATCCAAAAGACTGTAATCAAGTTCGTTTATATAAAAGGCTTAGTATAACCAAGATAAAGCACAGTCATTGATTCTAGTCATTATCATTTTCAATATATTGTTAGAACTATTAAAAGAGACTTTGGGGCACCTGGGTGGCTCAGTGGGTTAAAGCCTCTGCCTTCGGCTCAGGTCATGATCTCAGGGTCCTGGGATGGAGGTCCGCATCGGGCTCTCTGCTTGGTGGGGAGCCTGCTTCCTCCTCTCTCTCTCTCTGCCTGACTCTCTGCCTACTTGTGATCTCTCTTTGTCAAATAAATAAATAAAATCTTTAAAAAAAAATAGAAAAATAAAAGAGACTTTGATGTTTTTAAAAGTTAGAGGAAGAATAATAAGTAAATAAAAATTAAATAGGTCTCAGAAAACACAATTGAGATGTTCACATCATTCTACACTAAAATTGAAAACCCATCTTTATTTTCACAGTTAAATGTAAGAATAAAACCACAAATGAAGCAGTAAGAACTGAGAACTGAGGAATTTATTAAATATTTGGATGGGGAGAACTTTCTATATATAAAAGCATTCTTAAAGCAGACACTCTTATTCATGGCTAGTGAGAGTGTAATTTGTTTTTCCCCTCGGAAGTATCTTTGCAATGCATGTTAAAAACCTTAAAAAGTTCATGTCCTTTGAGTCAGTAAGTCAATATATTTAAGCAAACACTTAAATTCTAGTGAACAAATAAAAATAGTGCAAAATGGCTTATAGAAAATATGTTCAAGTCAGAGTTGTTCATTAAAGGAAACAAAGAATAATCCTGGAAGTGACCTAAATGTCAAATAATAAGGGAATATTAAATAAATATGGTATATCCATATTATATAATATAAACCATATAAAATGTTAGTTTTAAGTTTAATAACATTAATCCAACATTATGTGGAAGAAAAGCAGGATGGAGAATAATAAATATTAAACTCACAACTAAAGCAATATGCAGAGAAAAATGGAAATCTATGAAAACATTGTGTATTTCTTGAATGATAAGATGATAAGTTGTATAAAATTGTATCCTTATACTTGTTAGTATTTAAACATTTTCTATAATAGGCAGTGGAAAAATCATCTTACCAAAGAAAATATGCAAAATCATACATTTTTTCCAATTGTGGAAAAATATACCATAAAATTTAATCATTTTAACAAAACATAAAATTTACCATTTTGGCGATTTTTAAGTGTATGGCTCAGTGTACTGAATACATCATAACCACCCGTCGCCAGCATTTTTTCCATTTTCAAAACCCAATCTGTACCTATTAATTAACAGCTTATTCTGCCCTTCCCTCAGACTCCAGCAACCAACATTGTACTTTATGTTTCTATGGATTTGACTATCTAGGAACCTCATATAGTGAATCATGTAGTGTTGGTCCTTTGGTGACCGGCTTAAGAAATAATATTTTTACAAACCATTTTTTTTCTCCAGGAAAGTACTAGAAAGTAAGCCAAATAGTGGATAAGGAAATAAAGTCATACAAGGTCAAAGAGCCTCCAAAACATTGTAAAATAGCTGAGATATATTACAATTGGATTTAAAATGTCATGATGTACAATAATTTTAATAACCATTTGTATGTCAAAGGTTTCAGTATTTTTAGAGTTTAAGGAATTTATACATTGTGTTGAAAGGATACAGCCTCTTAGAGGCAAGTATGAAAAAAACCCTATTTACCCCCTTATCAACATAGAATTATTTCAGAACACTTCTTTCAAACCTATAGCTAGATGGAAAAAATAAGAATCTGCCATACTAGTGAAATTCTTATGCCAAAGTATTAGCTTCTCATTTTAATGAGTCTGTTAGTCCATAATATCTATAGTCAAAGCAGTGTTTACAAATATTCTGATTATACTTAAATTACAAAATATGCATAAAATGACACAGTTAAAGGCATCTATATTTTTGAAAATTAAGAATATCTATGGTATGTTTTATAGTTATAATTAGACACCTTAATTTAACTCTTAAAATACAAAAATGTGTTTAATATGACATTTTTTCAGGGCTAATAATTAAGATTCTCTGTATATCATGTACATTGGTGACAAATATATGCATAGAAGGTCAGCTCTATGTTGAGAGAACACATAGACCAATAGGGTTCACTTACTTACTATAAGCTCTCAACCTTGCCCCCAAAATACCCCTCTACAGATTGAGTTAGCATGTCCCTACCTAGTTATATTTCTGATTTAAGTTAGGGAGAACACTGAATATTTCAGGATTGATCAAATTATTATCTCAGAAATCTTTGAGAGGAGATCAGATGGGAGAAGATGCAGGATGGGTATGAGAGGAGATCAGATGGAAGGATTTTAAGCAAGCCCTATGTGTTTTTTGTTCTGAATATTAGTGTCAGCTCAGAAATAAGCCTGGCACTGAGCACAACTGTTTGGAAAGCAATGCAGTCAAATGGGCAGCTTGAGTAGCTGATGAAGGGGGACAGGGGCCAACAAAACAGGGAGTCATCTCAGTGATGAAAAGAAATTGTCTGTGTATTCCATGAACATAAACATACATGGTACTATGATCCAGTGTTTAGAGAGAATGGGGTACTTAGAATAAAAGATAACATTGGATTTATAGCTGTTCACCATGCTGAGAGAAATAACTAAAGCCTGGAAATATGGGGATACTGTAAATTCCAGTTATGGATTGCATTTTGAAGAATAATGAAATGAAAGAAGAGAAAGAAATTCAAATGTGCTTTTATAAGCTTAATCTTCATATTACCATTTTAGAGCATTTTCCTGTAGTAACTCTTGTTCCAAAATTCTATCTTTATTTTGAATTTGTGACCGAATACCATGTTGGACAAGGAAAAGACATGATTTGGAATATATGAATACCATAAAGTGAAGACATTGATGCATTAGTGAAATGACCACTAGTTTAACCTTTCCCTGTTCTGTGGTTTTTGCTTTCTTTTTTGTCTTTTGGACTTTTTTGAAAGGACAGAAGGTCTGTCCTTTGGCAGTAAATTAATTGAGTTTGCCTTCTTTTAAAGACAGGAGACTGGGTGGCTAGCTCTTCCCTTTAGAATGTGTGATAGTTATGTTGAAAGGAAGTGGCCATAAACCTCTAACAAAATATTTTACTATAATGAAAAAACTATTTCTTTTAATTTTTGTTACTAGATGTTCTAGATCAATGGATGTCATTTGCATTTCAACCCTTAATTATTATTTTGGACTTGTCTTTACTAATGACTTCTTAAACCTGCCATCAGCTTATAAGATGCCTCCAAAATTGTTCCTCTTTATTTAGGGTTCTACTACAATGTTACATCTTAAGATACAAGCAAACATGTCCCAAGTGACACCAATAATTAAATTTGCTTTTCATTTTCCTGGTGTAACAAATTCAGATATAAATTTGTTGCTAAGGTCAAAACCAGAGTAATGTCCTGTAGTGACTTAGAAATTTAGTTAACATAATAACTAACAAAAGTTTCTGAAAGAACAGACAAATTGCTCCCAACTGAACATAAAAGGGGATGACATAAGGTTAGACAAAAGATGCATGATTTAAGCGAATTTCTTTTGAAATGCAAACAACCTCAAGAATCTTTACAACTCTCTTAGGGAGTCTCCTGGGTGGTATCGTTTGTGCCAAGGGGTGTTAGAATGAACTGGTAGGGTGCTAATGGAAAGTATTATAGTCTTAGTGTTTAGGGATTAACATGTAAGCATCCCTGGAGCCTTTATTGAAGATGCCCACTTAAATCTCTTCATCACTCCTTGAGAGGTATTGTCCTTATTGCTGCTTCTAACTTGATGTTTTACAGTTTTATGCTTTAAATGGTATGTGATATGGGAACAGCCTTCAGTAAGGTCTACAGGCAGAAATAATTCTGCTACTAGTCCCCCAGCATCTTGATTTATCTATTTTAAAACTTTCCTTCACCAAAATCACCACAATCAAATCAACAGTCAGAACCAATGCTCACTGTAAGTAGACAGGCAAATGCAAGAACTGTATATATGTTCATGCTTGGTCTTAAGTCTCTGTTTCTCATTCTAATCATGAGAGTTTAGTATATTTTTCTTCCATCCTATAGGCTTTAATAATGTAACTCAATGGAATCCCTAGAGACCACTTAACATCGACTGGTAAATTCTGACCCTTATGCTATGATATACGTATCATTATAAGCTGTGCTATATCAAGGATGTTCATAACCTCTTTTATTTTAACAGAAGGTTGTGATATTAGAATAAGGCAGGTATATTATGCATATATAATGTAACAGATGAACCAGCAAGCAGGAATGACCACACTTATCAGTCTTCACCTGCCCGTGACAGCTGGATGTGATTTCAAGCATAAAGGATTGGACCAAATTGGCCAATGAGATAAATAAACACCAACCCTTATAACAGCTTTCAAAGTAATCTTATTTCACAAAATCTGACACTTGAAGCAATGGTTCTTTTTCTTCTGCAAAGTGCTTGAGCCTAATCATTAATACAAAAGCTGAAATCCTTGGAAATACCTTCTACGTGAGCAAAGTAATGGGATATCTGTTCTTAGGAGGAACTGGTCTTTAGAAGTCACTTGTCCAGAAGGAACTAAAATCCAGAAAAGCAATGTATGTTTATGAGGCGGACCTTATTTCTGTCATAGCCTGGTACGTAAGAGCACTCAATAAAACTTTGTAGAGTAAATTGAACACATGAATCATTTCTTCCCCCGATCTTCTTTATTCCAACCACTGAAATTTCTCATGCCTTACAGATTTATCCAGGAATTGGTACAGGCACTTTGACTAAGATAATACATTCTGGTGGTTTTTTTGTTTTTTTTTGTTTTTTTTTTGGCATAAAAGCTACTATTGTAAAGCTACAGCTTCTGGGGGGGCGGTTAATGGATTTGTAACTGGAAGAATAGAGTCATACTGCTACTTATCAAACATTCAGATAAAAAACTAAATTACATCAGCAGTGAAAAGTCATGTAGCTCAAATATCAATTCTAATTTTAAAGCATTTCTGGAGACAAGGCAAAATATAATTCTATTCCTCAGTTGAGACACTACTATTTCAAAGAAAATGAATATAGAAGTCTGACAAACAATGTTAATAACCCCCTTATATGTCTTTCTGATGACAATAGTGATGACAAGATCATATTACAAAAAGAAATCTCAGTCTGAGGGAAACAGGTAGGAAGAAACTCTCTGAAGCTCCTAATACAGTCAGGTCTCTTGTCAGACTGATGGCCCAAACACTCAGAGATATGAAAGGGGCTGAGACTGAATTGCTCATCTATTGCTTCTAAAGTTCATGCAAAAGCACACACAGACATTATCAGTTTGGACACACCAGAGAGCATACATTGCAGCAAAGTAAATTGGACAACAAACGGAAGATCAAATTCTGAGCAGGAATTTGCTACATGACACTCACTAAGTTGTTTTAACTCTTTCACTATCATGATAGGAGGAACGTTAAGGAGGATCATTGCCAAACTGATGTCAACATAGTACTTGATTGAACTACAGCAATTAATATAATCCTGTAAGCAGTGAAAGCTTTCATAAAGACCGTGGAGAGTCAGGCTCAGATCTCTGGTAAGATTACGAGTCAAGTATGTCACCCTGCCCACTAACGGATTTAATTTAGTGTGTGTCGGGGGGAGCGATGGTAACTAAACTGGCTCAAAGTCCTGTGGGGTAAGCGAACGAAGCCACATCTCAGTTTTTTTTTTTTACAAGACAAAAAGTGAAGTGGGTAGAAGAAATCAGAAAGAAGAATACTCACTAAGTCACTAAGCTGAGAAGTGAAATTGGGAGTCCAAGTGATATGGAATCATGTCTTTCTCTTGCTTTTTTATTTTAGAGAAACCAAGCTGATCCAATATTCCCCTCTATTGCCTCATTTTCCTGCCTTTCTGCTCCCCCTACCTATATGGTCCTTTCCTTCTGTTTTATTTCCTTACTCCTTTTCATAGTTGCTTGAGACCAATAAACAAGGAGACCCTCCGAAATCTCTGAGTTTGCTAATCTCCAGTGTTTTCCCTCATATTAAAAATATTCGAGAAAACAATATTTGGCACAACCTCTTTATAGCTGGAGAACAACGATTAGCATTAAATTAGCGCAATTTAGTGTAAATGAGATGAATTCAGAAGTCACTCAGGACTCAGCAGTCTTTCTTGTTTTTGCACTCTTTTGTTGACATTACTTAATTTCTCAGAACATCAATTTTTTGTCATTCATAAAGAGGAATCTTTTTCCTGTCCCTGCTGTTTTAGGTCCTCCAAAACCTTAAAAACATCTAATATCTCTTGTCAATTTTTTTCCTTGTTCTATGCACGTGAGATTTTGTACTTTCCTCTAACTCTGCTCCATGCCACCATGTATAGGGCTGAATATTTGTGGAATGTGTTACTCTTTTCCAAAATCTCCTTCTTTTTTTTTTTTTCTAAAGATTTTATTTATTTAACAGAGAGAAACACAGCCAAAGAGGGAACACGAGCATGGGGAGTGAGAGAGGGAGAAGCAGGCTTCCTGCCAAGCAGGGAGCCCAATGTGGGACTCGATCCCAGGTCTCTGCAATCATGACCTGAGCCAAAGGCAGTTGCTTAACCAACTGAGCCACCCAGGTGCCCCCCAAAATCTTCTAACATCTATCTTGTCTGGGTTTTTTGTTTTTGTTTTTGTGACTATAAGACAACTGATACAGTCTTTCTTTTTTCCATCACCTCCCTTTCATACTGAAGTTTTGGTGCAAAACATAGCACTAAGTACTGTATAGTGTATCAGTGAATGGCATATCTGTGAAGTTGGTTCAGGTATTGGTTGGACTCCATGTATATTTCTCTGTATAACATAGTTTGTGATACATTTTAGCCTATTATTATGGATGTTGCTTTAGACTGAAAGTAACAGACTGATGAGACTATGTTCCCTCAACTCGGTTAGAGGCTCCATAGGCTGAATATTTTTATCCGTGTCAAGGGTAGGTATATTTAACAGTGATTGGCTCAGGTCAGGGCTGCTGTATATGAGAAAAGTTGCCAGGATAGGTCATGTGTTTGGTAATCTCAGGAGCTTCTAAATTTGGAGAATATGTTCGTTTTTTTTAGAACATAGAAGAAAACTGATGGAGGAAATGGGCTAGTGACATAGAAGCTGAAACTTGGCTAGTTCTTTTCTTTATTTTAAAAGGAGAGCTGCAAAATGATGAAGGTGAAGAGTTCTCCCTCTTTCAGACTACATTCCATAAATCAACAGAGGAAATGACTTAAGTCTTCTATTCACTGTCATAGGCAGTTGTGCAAATCTGGACCTGGGATAAACTTTACTACATTTTGCAGGGGCAGTCAGTAACAAACATCAATAAAACCAGGACTGAATAGTGTTATTTATATTTCCACATAGAGACTATGGAATAGATTTTAGTATTTCTTCTAATATTTTCATGATATAAAGTTACTTTTTTATTTTGAAAATTCTAACTAGACAAAGATTTTAAAATGTGCTAATATGTATGTAATAGATTTTAATCAGAAATCATTGGCAATTACAATAACAATTAACAAAAGACAACATCTAAATTCTAAAATTAGCTTGGTTAAATTGATGTAAATTTTAAAAGACTAATCTATGAATAAGATGTCTATTACTAAATTAAATTGCCCTCTTATCCTTGAGCTGTATAATGATATTATGGTAGATGATCCTAAAGGTTACCGTTCAGTTCTGAAATTCTAAAATGGATCTTTTCAAGAAAACTTTTTAAATTTAAATTTTTCTTTAATTTTACTTTTCTTTGAATTTAGATAGTTAATGTTGATTTGTGTATATGTACATACAGGATAAACTTGTGATTTAAATAGATATATGATGCATATCACCATTATTTTTGATGGCCTCTATTAATCTACCATCTATCCACTTGGCTTTATTTTATTTTTAAAGATTTTATATATCAGGGTGCCTGGGTGGCTCCCAGTTGGTTAAGTATCTGACTCTTGATTTCAGCTCAGGTCATGATCTCAGGGTCATGGGATCCAGCCCTGTGTGGGGCTCCTGGCTCAGTAGGGAGTCTGCTTCTCTCCCTCTCTCTCTGCCCCTCCCCCTATAAAATAGATAAATAAAATCTTTTTCTTAAAGATTTTATTTCTTATTTTTTTTTAAGATTTTTATTTATTTAACAAAGAGAAACACAGCCAGAGAGGGAACACAAGCAGCGGGAGGGAGAGAAGGAGAAGGAGAAGCAGGCTTCCCGCCGAGCAGGCAGCCCGATGCAGGGTTCCATGAGGGGCTTGATGAGGGGGTCCATGCCGGACTTGATGCAGGGCTCGATCCCAGTACTCTGGGATCATGACCTGAGCTGAAGGCAGAGGCTTAACCACTGAGCCACCCAGGCACCCCTTATTTCCTATTTTTAAAGAGAGAGAGAGAGAGAGCTTGCATGTGAAAGAGGGTGGAGGGGAAAGGCAGAGGGAGAAAATCTCTAGCAGTTCTAGAGGCTAGACAATCAAAATGTAGCAAAACCATGCTCCTCTGGAGGCTCTGGTGAAGACTACTTTCCAGCTTCTTCCAGAGTCTGAGAGCCACAGGCATTTCTTATCAAATGGCCTCAAAACACCAATCTCCACCATTTTCTTTACATAGCTGTCTGCTCCCTGTGGTTTCTGAGTGTGTCTAAATTTCCTCCTTCTCCTTATTCTTCTTCTCCCTCCTCCTCCTCCTCCTCATCTTCTTCTTCCCCTCCTTCTCCTCCTTCTTTTAAAGGGAGGGAGTGGGAGAGAAAAAAATCTTAGGCAGGCAGGCTCCACACTCAGTTCAGAGACCAAGGCAGGGCTCAGTCTCACAACCCTGAGATCATGAACTTAACGGTCAGATGCTTAGCCCACTGAACTACCCAAGTGCCCAACCTGCCCAACCTTTTCTTATAACAACACTAGTCATTGGATTAGGGATTTCACCCTAATCCACCATAAACTGATTTTAACTTGATTACATTGGCAAAGACCTTATTTCCAAATAAGTTTATATTCTGAGGTCTAAGTGGTCATGAATTTGGGGACTACCACTCAACCCAGTCCAGAGTCATATAATACTCAAACAGAGTTTCTCTTCAATCTATGATAACCTATATTGCTGTAATGAATTTACATAATTTCTTTTAAAAGCAAATACATCTATAGGAGATGGATATGTGTGATAGTAAATAGAGAGGCTCAACTAATATTTTCAGCTTTCTGCCATTCATGAAGGATGAATGGTTGGGTCATATGCCCTGTTTTGGCAACAAAACATAAAATATAAGAAATACTGCCATCTGTTTCCAGCCAGAGGATTTAACAGCCATATTCTGCCTTTCCATTTGTTTAGAAAATAGGTTCTCCAGCAAACTAGGCCCTGGAATGAGAAAGATGTAGGGCAGAGCCCCCAGTCGACTCACAATAGAGCAAGAAATAGTCTTTGTTGCTTGAGATTTGGGAATTGTCTGAAGGTGTAGAATATGCATTTGCAATGGGAGTAATGTAAAATTGGTTCTTGAAGGCAAAATAAAATCTCACTTTTTTATGTATAAAGTGCATATAATACATAAACATATATACAGTGTCTGGTATTAAAATTCCGTGGAGAGGTGATTAGAAAACAAAATGTCTAAACATGCTCCTTAAGGGAATAACAATGAAAAAAAGATTAGAAAACTGTAGTAGAATAACCTAGTGGATTTTCAGTGATATCACCAGCTTTGTTGATATCAGCTATGTTTCAGTTTCGAATTCTGACACTTTCAAAATTTCTTCATCAATTTGTGGTTACATTAACCTCTCTGAATAATGGGGCTAAAAATAATACCACTGTCTTATGCTCTGTGATAATTAGGGCAATCAACATAAAAGATTATAATGCTTGCTACATGGCAATTATTTTTTAAAAATTTAGATATTATTTAAATTTAATTGTTATAACATTAATCATGGTTTAACATCCTATGAAGAAATGTATTGCATTTCCATTTATACTTTGGGCGAAATTCAAAGGAGCTGATTGTTTTTGTTAGTATAAGCTAAGTGCTAAAACAAAGAATATGAAAACCTCAATAACTGAACACATTACAAGTTATTTATTGTTCAGTTCGTAGTCTCAGGTATTTGAAAGAAAGCGAAATAGTCTGTGCTATACCATCATTTTGGGATTCATTTTTCCGTCTGGTCACTCAGTGTTTTCTCCAGGATTTGACATTAAGTGAATGACAGAACAGTCAGAGAGCACTGAAGCTGGTATGGGAGGTTTCTTATAGGCCAGACCTAGAAATCCCTGTATTCCATTGGCTAGAACTCAGGATCTCATTTAACTGCAAGGGAGGCCGGGGCATTTGGGAAATGTGGCCAAGCTCTGAATAAAGAAGACAAGATGATTCTGGGTTAACATTCCGCATTGTCTCTCCTACCATGACAGAGATTCCTCAGTACACTCCAATGACCAAAGTGTTGGGAACCAGTTAAAATGTATTTTGTGCCAAGGCCTTTAAACACATCATCCAAATGCTCTTCTGAGTGGACACTATTACTATCTTTGTTTCAGTTGAGGCAGTTGTTATGATCACTGGGTGGTAGAACCAAGATTAGAATCCAGATCTGCTGGATCCAGAGCACAAGCTCTTAGCCAGCATGCTCTGTCTTTTCACAGGTAGGTACCCATTCATCATCCCTTTTAGCAGAGATAATGGAGTAGAAAGGCTACTTCACATACAGATTAGAGAAAACTTAATTTTTCCTGATGACAAGTGAATGGTTTACTTAAGAATATTGTAAAATCTTGAGAAGTCTTTAAAATAAATTTTCAGAGTCCAAAGTCTCTCATGAGAGGCTTTGGACTCTGAGAAACAAACTGAGGGTTTTGGAAGGGAGGGGGTGCAGATGGAAGGATGGGTGAGCCTGGTGGTGGGTACTAAGGAGGGTGAGGGTCGCTATTGCATGGGGCACTGGATGTGGTGCATAAACAATGAATCTTGAAACACTGAAAAAATAAAATAAATTATTTAAAAAAAACAATTAATTTTCATGTCTCTTTGATAGTTTAAACATGACTCAGAATGAAGGCTGGAGAATAGACAACCAGTGATCCTATAAATGTTCATCCAGCCTGTGATATAATGTCTCTCTCTCTCTCTCTCTCTCTCTTTAGGATTTATTTGTTTATTCATTCTAGAGGAAGAGAGAGAGAGAGCAGGATGGGGGAAAAAGGGATAGGGAGAGAGAATTTTTCAAGCAGACTCAATGCTTTACACAGAGCCTGCCAGGGACTTGATCTCACCACCTTATCAAGACCTGAGCTGAAAGCAAGAGTGGGCGCCCATCAAACTGTGTCACCTAGATGCCCTGATATAATGTCTTTTTAATGTGTGTGTTTGGTGGGAAGTGGAGAAGGAAGAAACTAAATAACAGATAAGTAATAACCTGGACTTAAGCCAACTATATAGAGACAAACTTGTCCCTCAGTGATCATCATGCTACAAAATTTTCATTGGCCCCATCTATAAAAATCAGTACTTCAAACACTCGTGTTTGCCAGGTCACTGAAGAAAAGGATCTTAAATGAGTTATCTTAGGGGAAAAAGAAAAGAAAGGAAAAGAAAGGAAAAGAGAAGAAAAGAAAAGAAAAGAAAAGAAAAGAAAAGAAAAGAAAAGAAAAGAAAAGGAAAGGAAAAGAACAGAAATTAAGGGACAGAGATTTGGTGAAACTTTTCTCATTGTTAAAAACCATAAGTTAATTTAGATGCCCAACATACCTTATATTAGATAAAATGTAACAATCTTAAATTTCACATTCCTATTAAATGTCAGGAACTAGTTGTTGAAAATAAAGACGATATATTAAAAATGAAAAGAAGCTACTGCAATAAGGGAACCACACAATTTGTACTAAGCTGTCAAAAATTGGACAAGCATTTTCATCTGAATCATTTAGTCCACCGGTCCTTGACATTAGTGTTTGTATATAATAGAAAAGCTGAAATTATGAAAATAATTTATTTTGTTAAGTAAAAGATAAATCAGTAGAAACTGCTTAAAAGAGAAACTCTTCACCCAAATTAAAATATTTTGACATGAAGTAATTTACATGTCATATTATTCTTTCATTTGCAGCTTTGTCTGTAAAGATGGACATGATGATTTCATCCATATATTTCACTTTATCACTTAAGAAAGATAGTGTGTATTTACATCTCTCATGTTTTTAAATAAAAACAGTATTATCTAGGTTTCCTGATGGTATCTAACAACTAAAACCCTAGTATTCATTGCAAAAAAAAGGACTTCAAGTACTCCATAGGCCATCAGAAGTTATTTTATCAGGCAGAAATAAGATAATTTGGATATTGGAAGAAAACCAGGATCTGCTCCCAAACAGATTAGTTCTTCTGTATGATAGAAACATAGGCAGTTCAATTGGATTACATGTCCCCTTGGATTCATTCCATGATATTATTGTGAAGGAGAATAAGCAACTTCTTTTAAATTTGAAGAATTCATTATTAGATATGTCTAAAAGACACTCTGAGCAGATAACTATAAGAATCTGAGACCTATAGATATGAGAAGGCTCTTCTCACATTTTTGGCAATCCCTTCTTTTTAAGAGCAACAGAAATTCTCTTTCAGATGTTAAAAGTCTTCCTTATTAGGATTGCAGTTATGCATTGCTAAAATTCAATTATATGAAGCCCAGATTGGAGCAGATGGACTTGAAATAGTTTGGCAAAGAATCAAAGGGATTTTCTTTGGTTCATGATATTGTGATGTAAAAATAGAAAAAAGTGTATTACTTAACACCATTGAAATTAGGCTATATACTAAAATAAGAACTCAAAACCTTTAGATAGAGATAATAAAATACAGAGAAAAATTTTAAAAAAAGACCAATCACACATACAAAGCCTAGCCTGTCATGGCTAGAAGACACAGTTGTGCTTCTAGCTTGTGGGGTTGACAACTTTGCTTATTTTATAAGAACACTTTTCTAATCTATGTGAGAGGTATGATCTTTGCTACCAGAGAGCTAATTTTTAACTTTGGCAGAGGTTCAGAGTTCACAGATTACTCAAATGAAGGCAGGTAAGTGGGATGGACAACTGTGGAATGAGAAGTACTAACATAAAGATATGATATTTTCAATGAACTCAGAGATAGTTTCTGTGTGTTTTCAAAAATTCAAAAATTTAAGGTGACACACTTAGAGAAATATGCCTTGCCATTACTCTAATATTTTATTGATTCAAAAACTATGGTAAGTTTGAAAGTATCACTCAACTTTTCGATCAAGATAGAAAAAGATTTTCCAACTTGATATTAATTTTAAAGAAAGGAAACAGTTCTTGATTACAAGTGATGGTATTTGGGAGGAAAAACTTCATTTTTATGAAAGATTGCTATCTATTGTCTTACTGAACACCTTAAATTCCAGATTTCTAAAAATAGGATATTTTAATAATTACAGGTAATGTACTCAAAGTATGAGAATCATCGATAGATTCATAGGTAGGCAAACTTACTATATATACATAAATATTGGTGAATACTAGAAAGTGAATTGATTGGAATTAGATACTTGGAACATATTTCAGAAGAAAAGTAAGTAATTTATTTTGGCTCCCTCAAATCACTTTTGAAACAAGGTCTAATGTAATAAAAAATAACAGGATGGAATGACTCATCCTTCTCTGATCTGGATTTTTAATACTCTGCTTATTTTAATTGCCTACAATCCTTTTGTAGATAAAACCCATACCTTTCATCTAAATGTAGTGTTTCTTTATAGTATGCTAAGACAGTCGAATATAGAAAAATTGAAACTGAACAACACATGGTGATCTCTTGGCTTTAAAAAAAATTCTTCAATTTTCAAAACAAAACTAATTACTTATTTCTGTATTTTTGGTCCATCAGGGATTTTCTTAAATTTATCAATCAAAGCAACTTATTAAAGTGTTTCTGTAATGTGGAAGGTATCTCAAATTAATCCTGGGAAGCATAGCTAACACTTCGCATAGATTTTGTGGTCAAATTCGGATTCAAAGGCGTATTGCTACTTTTATTAACTTGGGTGAGTAATCTAATCTTCAGCATTCTCATCTGCACAATAGGAAGATCACCCACATAATAAAACTTTTCCAAGATTTAAACACTATGATGAATTTTTAAAGACTAGAAAAATTCCTGACACAGAGTATATGCTTACCACATGGTGGCAAGTATTAAAATTATCATCCTGAATCAAACCTTTGATTTGCCTATATATACTATCTTATGGTTATAACAAGAGTATATTGGCAAGAGTGAAAAAAAATGGATTGTGGTTTTCCCATTTATACTACATTTTTGAAGAATCTGGTATGGAAAAGAAATATTTGGTATTTTCTGTTCTATATTGTGCATACTGCCTTGAGATGAGTATTTTATGGTTCGGCATGAATGCCAACTTAGAAGTACAGTCACAAAGAAGGCCATTTGATCACCTTACCCAAATTAGGGTTAATTACAGTTTCTTACACACAGTTGTCTTTAGATGTATTAAAATATATATTTATCTGGTAGGCACATTTTGAGTACATAATAATACCATTCCAAGTTTTACATAAAAGGAGCCCAGATTTCTATTTCTCTATTCAGCTGCTTGTTTAGAAAAGAAAAAAAAAACAGTTTGAATTTGGAAAGATATTGGAACAAACAGGCCACTTAATTTTCTGTATCTTCAGCTCCCTGATTTAGTGGTGGTGGGGTTTCAATTGTTCGAAACTTTCTAGCTTTTTGTCTTACTGAACACCTTTAAAAAATGTTTTTGAAGCTAAAGCACTGATAAAATTGTATTTCCAACTTATAGTCACATGTTCAGGTTTTAAAGATTTTCCTTTACTTTAAGAAAAAAAATTAGGGTGAGAAATCAAGTTTTCACATTGACAGCGCTCACTAGAAGTGTGCTAAATGTAACTAAAATATACACATTTCTCTAATATGTATCTTATCAAATCTCCTAGAAGGAGATGTCTTTGTTCCTCTTGGACTTAACGTTGTCCGTATTACATTTTGGTCCGCTGACTCTCACTGTTGCTGACAGTGTGAGAGTTTTGTTCATAATCTTAAACCATCACTTGGTATGAGATTCTTAAAAAAGGTAACATCAATTTTCCTGAGTCACATTTAATATCAAATGAGATACTGACAAAACATTCTTTTAATATATCATTTATGAACTTATCTTGGAGAAAAGCAGAAAACATGGACTCCAAAATTCCTGTTATAGACATTACTACATAATGTAGGTAATGTCTAGCAAAAAGTGGGACCAGACAGGGGTGCCTGGGTGGCTCAGTGGTTAAAGCCTCTGCCTTTGGCTCAGGTCATGATCTCAGCATCCTGGGATCGAGCCCCACATCGGGCTCTCTGCTCAGCAAGGAGCCTGCTTCCCCCCTCTCTCTGCCTGCCTCTCTGCCTAACTGTGATCTCTCTGTCAAGTAAATAAATAAAATCTTAAAAAAAAAAAAAAAAAAAGTGGTACCAGGCAGAAATCACTGGCTTTCTTTGCCATTTTCAGTAGATAAAAGTATTATGAATGCAAAATGATGATGCCTAGCCCAAAATGCCAAGTAAATATAACTACAGGGATTTCCTTTAAATAAGCCTTTCCACCCTGTAAGTTCATTTGTCATATTCTGAGGAAGGACAACTTTCTGTAAGATATGAGGCAACACTTTTCTGCCCTCGAGGACAATAGTAAATGGTAGGTCATTCTCCTCCAACCTATCCCCCCTTCTTACCACACACAACCTTTCCGCCTCTGAGTGATTATATAGATCACTTAAGGAAAAGCATCTATAGATGGTGAGTCTATCAAGTATAAAATGAAATCTAACTATAAATTAATAGCCATAAGAAAAGTCTTCCACATATGTTCTTATATCTTCCTTTATGAGATCTATGTTAAAGTTTAAGGGCTTAAAATCTATATCATTTTAATTTCTGCATTCTTTATTAGGGAGACTCTATTGTCAGAATATTTTTATTGAACACATATAAGGAAATTTGAGAGAAAGATGGTGTGTGTTTGGGGGGGGTGTTACATTATTTAGAGGAATGAGGTAGACTTTATAGTCCCTTACTTTAAATCTTAGTCCAAACATTTAAAATACATGTTTAAAGAATTATCAATTAATTTTCCGTATTACAGATAGATAAGAGATGTTACTCCAGTGAATTTTGGGGTTTTCCCAGACCACAGTATTAATTTAGATTTGGCCCTTTGGAGAAAAAACAAAAAACAAACAACAATTAAAAAACAAAAACAAAAACAAAAACATGAGAACATGTAGCCTTTCTTTCAGAGTGGTAAAACAGTAACACTGTCAAAATCATTACTGTGAGGATTTAAGTGATTTCACTTCAACACATTAATGCACTTTTTAAATTTTACAACTAAATAATGTAGATCAACAGTGTGCTGAAATTACTCTTAATGCTTCACAAGAAAAGTGATTTAATTCTTTTGCAAGACTATTTCATCACCATAATTTTCGAGCATGCTGAGATACCATAAGAACTCTCCTAATTGCTTAAGGGTCGCTGACCATTTTTTTTTTTTTTTTTTGAAACACACAATATCACCTCCATAATAGCCAGGGGAGAGCTAAATCATGTGGCAACACCAAAACGTATCTTTCAAACAAAAGGCTCTTCCTGCAGCCGCCTCAAACGGAGGGCCTCTATCTTAATATTTTCCAGTAGGGGGAACTAAAGACTCACTATCCAGCATTTAGCAGGGCTTGGGGACCTGCGTGAGTTCCCATAACCCGCCTTCTAGTCACCGGAACAAGCATCAAACCGCTACCAGAGAGCCTGTGATCACACGTGGGCCTGGCCACGCCGGCTACACCGGGGGCACCGCTGACACTGGCATCCCTTTGATCCAGCGTGGCTTTCCATAATCATCCCCGGTCCTGATGGCATTCACTTGGCGGTTTTTGCCTTCATTTTCCGGGTTTGTCATCTTTGGGCTGGAATTCGGCGCTTTTTGAGCTTCTTTTAGCTCAGTGGCTTTTCAGCTTTCCTCCATCCTGTGTTTTCCGAATTTCCTCTCAGAGGTACTAGTCTCTGTAGGATAAGGGCTTCGGGTACACCCCTCACCCCAAGTCTCTGATCTCCTCTTCCCAACCTAAGCATCTTCTGCTGAACTCCTTACATCCCACAGTCCCGCGTCAAACTCACCTTTGAGGGATCGTAAGACAACTGAGTAACATAAGAAAGGATGCAACCCTTTCCCCTCCCTCCTCCCCCCCCTCCCCCGGGATTCCTTAGGGGGCCATAGATCTTGGGTAAAACGAGCCGGTTCGAGATTTCTGTACACCCCCCCCCCTTTTTCTTGTGCCTTTTTAACGACAGAGGAAGCACGCACACCCAACCTTTCTGCTCCAAAAGGTGGCTATATTTTGTTTCCTTTCCTTTTCTCCCTCCCGCTCAGCTTCTCATTTTGCTAGAAGGTGAAGAGTGAGTGTTTGTGTGATTTTAACGAGTAATGAGGCTGCGCCCTGGGTCCTGGAGGATGATCTTTTTCCAGAAAGCGCGTGCATCTCCGGCAGACGGAGGGATGAATAATTAGGAAGGGCTTCCATGAAATCACTCACCGAGAAAATTACCTGCCCATTAAACGGGACGCCGCGAGGAGCAGGAGACTAGAACCCACCTATCCCCTCCTGAGGCCGGAAGGAGGGTGGGGGGGATCAGGAGGCACCGAGAAGGGGAAGGAGTTGACCGCTGGCTGGGACTCCAAATTTGTTAATTTCCGTCCTCCTAGGAATCTCAGCTCTCCTCCCCGCGGTCCCCCGACTGCCCAGCGGGCCGGCGCCCCCTGCACGTGCGGGCGGTGGACTCTGGAGGTGGAAAGCTCAGCGCACCCCCTCCTCACCCCCGCCCCCCCTCCCGGGGGCAGACTCCGAGCAGCTTTCATTCCTCCTCCCGCCTCCTCGCCTTCCCTCCTCTAAGTCCTTCCACCCTTGGCAGCTGCAGGAGGAGGCGGACGCTCTGCTGCGCGGCCGCGGGAGTAGCGGCGGCGGCGGCGCAGGCTGGAGCGGAGGGACTGGCGGCTGCGACCCGGACCGGCGGTCCGACTGCGCGCTCCCTTCGGCGCCCGCTCTCCGGCTCCCGGGCTCCCCTCTCCCGGCTCGGCAGCCGCCCGCAGCCGCCGGTGTTCACCACCGCTCTGAGGTGGCACCGCGGGGGTGGCCGCTGCCTCAGCCCTGCCCCTCGTTCCCTCCTCCCTTGCAGCCCCACCACGTAGGAGTTCGGATTCTCCACCCGAGTCGTCCTGATTTCTTTGCCGCTCTTTGGGAAACCGGAGTGGTGGAGGGAGGCAAACCAGGCTGCAAAGGAGAGGCCCGACAAGTCGGCCCGCATACAAAGTGTTGCTTTGACACATCCTTAGTATGGAAGTTAAGTGAAAAAAAGAAATAATAAAATAACTCTGGACGTGAAGCTGCTACCGACAAGGAGACCGGGGAAAGAACACCAGTAGGCAGGCCAATGGTTTTTCGGCAGCGCACTGGCAAGTTTGTGGAACACTTTCTAGGAATTAGGTCTTTTTCCTCCCCCTTCATCTTCTTGACTTCTGAAGAAAGAACTTGGCTTTGGATGGCAATGGAGCCTGAGGAGAGAGGGTTAGACACACTTGAATAATCCCTCCGGCTGGGCTGAATTTGTGGGAATTTAGGAAGCCAGAGGGTGGAAATACAGCAGCTTTGGAGTGCCCTCTGTTAATTTGGATGGATCTAAATGTGCCCCATTCAAGACCTCCCCACTAACTCCTTCTGATCGTGCGATTTGCTCTTCTTGACTTTAATTAGCATCTAGAAAAGTCTAAACTTTGGACCTACCTCTTTTTTTGATACTTATTTTTGTACTTTTGCTCTCTGGGATTGGTTTCTTAAGCAATCTGGATCCTTTTTAATATGTCAAAATGAGTCGGCTGATGTTTACACAACTACTGCTCTGTGGATTTTTATATGTTCCGGTTGATGGTAAGTTAAAAATACTTTTCTCCTTTCCCCCCATCCCCAAAACCATTTCTTTCTGAGTGCGTTGTGGGCTATAAATAAAATGACATTATTTCTGTTAGTTCTTTTTGAACAGGCACAGGGGCTTTTGAGGGACAGAGGTTTAAGCCTTTGTTTCTAAACTGCTGCAAGTGGAATGTGTTAGTAGTCACCTATTGTTGTTATTGTTGTAATTTACTTAATTGAGGAGTTGGATCATAAATAATGGACTCAGTCTTGTTGGAAAAAGGAGTATTTAAGCAAATCTCTCAGATACTCTTGTGCCTACTCCCTTTTGGTGTTTGTTCTTGTATCTGAACTTTGGCTTAGAAATTCAAGTGAAGAAAAATAGTAATAGATACTTAAATGAAGATTCAGTGGGTTAGGAATTAGAGACAGGGTATCTCAGGGATCAATGGGTATCACTTGTGTGTGGTTGAGTGCTCTTCTAGTGTGAAATCAGAATCAAGAATTTAGATCATAGGGAGAAAACTGTCAAAAGTGAGACTGGGCGAGGCTCCAAGAAGGGGGAAACATAAGCTTTGGGCTGGCTGTGGGCACAGATCACTCAGCTCAGTCCCCAGTGGCAAATACAATGGGGGTCTGAAACAGGTGCCCTAGGTGTCTCCGGCTAGGTTGAGGCAGTCTGTCAAGCAGACTGCCTCTGATTCTCCTATCTTTTGTTCAGATATGGTTTCCTGGGATATTTTCACAGGATGTCAGTTTCTGGTGTGAGGACTGCAAATTTTTTTTTTTGGTAGCTCTTTTGAATGATGTGCAAGAGTAATCATTAACGTGCTTTTTTGTTTGTTTATAAGAAGAAAGTCGAAAGGGCATTTGGTATTAACCTTCTAAGGACTTTAATTTTTAAATCGATGGAAAGAATGCATGTAAAGAGAAGAGTAGAGTATGTTGCTATTGTTGTTTTTTCTGAAAATATGGATTGTCAGACTTGAGATTTGAAACTATTGCACATGTAAAGAATCTGTGTCGGTCCAAATATTTGAGCAAATAGTAGCTTGTTGCTACATAAACTTTCCTCCAGCATTTGCGTTGTGGACGAATTCATTTTTTGGGACACTGCCTATTTTTGCCCGCCTGTAGGAGCAGACTTTGCTCTTGGCAGCTGGTGCTGCACAGAACACAATCTATGGAAAGACACAAACAGGAAGACTTGCTATAAACATGAAGCAGTACAGATGAGTTTACCTACTGTCAAGTGGCCGTTTTCAATCACAGGCTACATGAGTACCTTTGCCCCTAGCGATAAAGAGGCAAGGCATTCATGTGGGCAAACTGCTTTTTCTTTTTTCCTTCTAAGTAGTAGATGTTTAGGAATTAATCACTGTGAATCACACCGTGACAATAGCTAGAGTCATACTTAATCAGTCACCATACATTGCTATACATTTACATGGCCCTGAACAAAAGGCTTACATATTTCTCCTAAGTGTGTTTGATTACCATGATAAGAAGACTTTGATAGAACTTTTTGGGTAATATAGCCTCATAAGCCATGAATTTACATATTTCCATTCCAAGAATGCATGTATAAACTATATGTTAGACTACAGAATTCCAATCAAGTTGTCTTGTCTTTCTTTTCTTTCTCTCTCTCTCTCTCTTTTTTTTTTTGAATTAGTGCGTAGCTAAGAGGAATGCAATTAAATTGCTCAGTGGAAGTGACAGAGGGAATCAGAAGAGCTTGGTGTTACAGAATGTAATTAATGTACCAGGGTGTTTGGAGATATATGAAACAAATGCAATTAACCAGCTTGCAGGAACAGCAGTAGAAAGGCATCATCTCTCTCCTTCCCTCTCTCCCTCCCCCCCATCCCCACTCCCTCCCTTTTTTTCCTCTCTCCCTTCTTTTTTTCCTTCTCTCCCATCTCACCCTTCCTGCCCCAGAGACACACCTAGGACCTTTGTTTTGATTTAATATGAGAGAATAAGGGGGGAGTTTACAGTTTACCTCTGGATCACAATTATGCTGCAAAATTCATGGTAATAGTGAAAAATGCCCAGTTGAAAGGTAATGGTAAATTTGTGTATGTGTGAAGCTAGTTTTTGCTTTTAACATCTACTACTTCTAAAGCAAAGGGAGCCTTGGACACTTAACTGAATGAGTACATAAAGCATACATTTGACATTGCATTGCCTTTGGTTTACTCCAGAATGATGACAGCCTCTCCCTGGGAATTGTTGAAAATTTGGGATGTAGACAACACTGCCCTCTAGGCTATTTCAACACACTGGGACGGGGCGTTCACATACATAATGAGGAGGTTGGTTTGTGGAATCTCTAAGCTCTTTCTCTTCCAGGATTCTATGATTTCTTTTACTTATTATCCTTCTTAGAAATGTGTGCTCATTCTCCCCATGAATTTCAAATTTAGAGAAGCTTGTACCATTTCAAAGATATACTGACTATCCTTGTGCTAGACACAGAAATTAATTTTATTCAGTGACAAATGATACATAGATTTGCATTGAAATTTGCTTGGTGGGTTATTTATATGTGCATTTTTATAGTATATGAAAAATGTTGGAGTTTTGCCTCCTCCTAAGAGATATGTGCTAATATTATTTATGACTTTTCAGTATCTTATGTCTGTAGGAACCCATAGAGAATAAACATTAAGTTAGTTGAGAACTACAGACAAACTTTTCCATTTGGGATGTAAATAAAGATTTTTCTCATTTAATACAGATTCATGAACCACATGCATATTTTTCCTTACTGTTCTATAAAAGAATACGTATTGAGTTTAGCTTTTGTTCTCCAGATTTTTCTTTATTTTGGGGTTGAGACTATGGTTTTACAGTCATTTACAGGGAACTAAACATAAATTACTACGATGCTTTTTAATTACATCAACTTCCTGTGCATTGTGTCAATTCAGTAATTTTGCAATAATTGTGAAAAGATGTTTTTAAAATGAGAATAATGTCCTTGTCTTTAATTTTTAACTATTCTTAAATGAAAATGGCACAAGTGATACTTGGGGAGATAGTAATAATGTGTGTGCATAGTGTAGATGCATAATCTCATACAGGTTTATACATTTTGCTAAAGTGTTTCTTTTAGTAATGGGCTTATTATCATAGCCATATGTGGTGCATTTCAGAACTTAAATTGCATATAAGTAACCTTCAATTTGTTCTTGCAGCTATGTAGTAATATCACTTCCAATTGGCTTTGTTTGAATAACCTTTAATTCTAGGCAACATGTGGACCATAAACCAAAAGGATTCCTCAGAACATAAAAAAAAAAAAAAAAAAAAAAAAGAATAACTTAAAAGAAGAAAAAAGTCATGATTATATAATAATAATAATAATAATAATAATAATAATAATAATATAATTCTGGTCATCTTATCCCTGAGCAATTTGTATAAAATAGCTTCTTTGACAATCAAAATATTGCTATGTATGCACATTGCATATCCTGGGATATATATATGTATATATAGTAATGAAGGAAACTTAGTTATGTGAGATGTGTGTGTCTAGTTCCCACAGTCTGTACAAGATACATTGACTCCTGATATGCAATCTGGTTTTTTGAGTTTTAGGGAAAACTCAAAACTCAAAACTTATTTCTCCTCCAATTTCTTTTCTACTCTTTCTCCTGCTCCTCCTCTTCCTCTTCTTCCTCCACTTCTTCCTCTTTCTCCTTCATTTCTTTCTTCTTCATGGAGAAAATATGTTTCTTAAACACCAATTTAGAAAATCTGCCTTTAAAGGAGATATGTTAATAATGTTCTATCTTCAGATATATCCAAATATATCCGTAAAGTTATAATACTGTATTACTTTATGCAAACTTATTTTGCATAAATCCTTTCTTTTACTAGTTTTAGGCCAATTTTAGTCTACTGATCTAAGTTCAAACAGACAATGGAAATTTATAAAGTGCCATTTTATAGATTATTTTTTAAAGAAAAATATTGTTAGCTTCTTATAGTGTTTCCAGGTATAGACCTATCAATCTAAATCAATACATTGATATCGATATTGATTTTCTTTTTTTTTAATTATCGAATAAAGCATGAATGAATGATGATATAAAGTCTTTTAAGGGAGAATTCCCATTAATTCTTTCAGTGTTTAAAGTATATGTTAAACCATCACAGAGATCTAATATAGCATCTAATGTATATTATACTCACCCTAAATACCTATTTCTAACTCAAAACTGTTTTGGGATAACCTGGGCTTCAATCCTTAGTGTTTTCTCCTCCATTTGCATTTAATCCTTAAGAATTCTTATCTAGTCACATGGGCTTTAAATCCATTTTAATGCTGATAATTCTCATCTTGCTGTCATCATTGTGTGGGGGAAAATAGCCTCCATGAGACTGCACCTTGGCTCTTCTCTATACTGCTATATCTCTGGTGCCTGGAACAGTGTTTCACATATCCAGCTGACTACTGGGCATTTTTTCCTGATATCTAATAAGAATATATTAAACTTGGATGGTAACTGGACATACTGTGGTGATCATTTTGTGACCAAATCATTATGTTGCCTATCTAAAGTTAATATAATATATCAGCTATATCTGAATTTTTTTTAAAAAAAGGAAAAAAATATAAAACTCTAGCTGAGGATAGAATCTTCTCCTTCTAGTCATTTCCAGCTCTGTAAATGGATCATTATTCACAGAGCTTTTCATGACCCCAAACTAGAAATCATTCTTGACTCATGCTCGAGTCCATATTCAACTTGTCAGTAAACGCTTTGAAATATATCTTGATACCAATGTTTTTATGTGTGTATTTGTGATTTTCCCCCAACATTTTATTTTTTATTTTATTTTATTTTTATTTTATTTTTTTTAAAGATTTTATTTATTTGACAGAGGGAAACATAGCCAGAGAGGGAACACAAGCAGGGGGAGTGAGAGAGGGAGAAGCAGGCTTCCCGCTGAGCAGAGAGCCCGATGTGGGACTTGATCCTGGGTCTCCGGCATCATGACCTGAGCCGAAGGCAGTTGCTTAACCAACTGAGCCACCCAGGCGCCCCCCCAACATTTTATTTTAAACATTTTCAAACATACAGCAAAGCTGAGAGCATTGTACAGTGAACACTCAGACATCCTCTTCTAGATTCTAGCATTATTTTTACTGCACCTGATTACAACATATTTGTCCATTTATCCATTTTTCTAAGCATCCAATGTATTGTTGTTTTATAAAGTTTTTATCTTAATTCCAGTTAGTTAATGCAATGCTATATTAGTTTCAGGTGTAGAATATAGTGATTCAGCAATTCCATACATCACCCTGTGCTCATCACAAGTGATGTCCTTAATACCCATCTCCTATTTAGTCCATTTCCCATCCCATCCATTACATTGTTTGATGCATTTTCAAATAATAAGATACCGAACATTTCTTACTATTTAGCCTCTATCATCCTGGTCATAAACTGAATGTTACAATAGCTTGAGAAATGATTATCCAGCTTCCACTACTGTTCCTCCAATCCCTACACCTTACTCCATCCCACTTAGTTTTCTACAGTAGCCAGAGGGACCTTTTAAAAGTGTATAAATAAGGGTGCCTGGGTGGCTCAGGGGTTGAGGCCTCTGCCTTTGGCTTAGGGTCCTGGGATCAAGGCCCGGGTCGGGCTCTGTGCTCAGCGGGGAGCCTGTTTCCTCCATTCTCTCTGCCTGCCTCTCTGCCTACTTGTGATCTCCCTCTCTGTCAAATAAATAAATAAGTAAATAAATAAAATCTTTTAAAAAATAAATAAAAGTGTATAAATAAGATAATGGCAGCTTCTTGCCCAGAATCCTGTGATGGCTTCTACTCAGAACCCTTCACAATGGTTTACAAGACTATTCAGACGCCTCTCTACCTCATCTCTCACACTCCCCACCTAGATTTAAAACTTCCCTTTTTGGTGGGAAGTTTTGACTTAGCGCTTTTGCATTTGTTCTTTCTTCTAACTGAAATGTGCTCCCTCAGATTTTTATGTGGGCAAATCTTTCAGTTGATTTATTAAGTACCTATCCAATATCATCTCTTCAGAAATATGGGCATCCCTATCTAAAATTACTTCCCTTCAAACAGTCTTGGGCTGCCTCCTTTACCTGTCTTAATGTTTTTTTCATAGCACTTATCACTTCCTGGAAGTGTGTATGTGTGTGTGTGTGTGTGTGTGTGTGTGTGTGTAAACAGCGATGAAGGGACTGACACCTTACTGTACTTGCAAGCTAAGAAGTTAAGAGTGCCACAACTTCATGAATGCCGGAAGGAGATATGAGACATCTGGGTCAGAGATAGTGGACTTCATTAGTCATGTCAGAGCAAGCAACATGATGTTATGTTTGTTTCAATTTTGCTAGCCCCTGAAGTGATTTGGAGGCAGTCACATAGTGGGTGAGTCACATGACTGAGGAAGCCTGATTTTGGGAACCTGAATATTCTATAACAGGCAGTAAGGAAACTGCCTAACCTTTGCCCCAGAGGAAGACATTGTCTTGACTATTTTGGATAATAAGCAAATCTACCTTTTCCTCTCAATAGAGTCCACCACTCATTTTAGACTATTTGGCATATAAATATTTTCAAAAGATATAGTTTCGAGCAAAAGAGTATCAGTGGCTCTGTTAGCAAGATGTGCAGAAACATGAAAGACCCATGGAAGATTTTCTCCCAACAGTGGGTAGGTGGAAATGTTTATTTGTTGTCTGACTCTTCTACTGAGCTCCTAGGGCAGAGACTTAGTTTTGTTTGTCATGCTTAATAATGTTCCTCTAGTGCCTAGAGCACTGGGTGACACATAATAGATATTCAGATATTTGTTGAATAAATTAAAATGTGCTCATGGAGTGCTTTTGAGATGTTTATTTTCATTCCCTTCTCAACACAGGAGACATTTACCATTTGAACAAGGTTTATTTATTTATTTTGGGATCCGTGTATGGGCACCTGTGTATGGGAGTCTAGTGAGAGACAGAGAGGTTCTCAAACATTGTGTATTTTGATACAAATGACATCATGATTTTCGATGATTTAATATTCTGCTTTTCATCTGGCAGAAGATATAGAATTGACCATTTCCTTTTTTTTAACATAGGATACATTTTTATTTATACTTTATGGAAAAAGAGAAGAATATCAAGTTCTTCTGGCCAGCCAAAAAATAAAGTAAGAAAGCCTTACGAGTACTTAGTACTTTAAAAAGACATTGGAGAGGCTACTTTAAATATTATGACCCGTTGACCATTTGCTTTGATAGGCTTTTCTTCCATCAAACCAAGAATATTTTCTGTAATTGTGGTTTTCATGGACAGTCTCCCCCACACCCCACACTAACACTAGTATGTTTTTAGCACATTGTTGAATGGTATATGTATAAATAGGGAACTCCTTTAAATGATTCTGATGTGCCTTAATAGGAGCATACATGTTCCTTCTCCACTAAGGAATATCAACTTGTAAATTGATACCTACTTTAGAAGTTGAGACTTCTCTGTACATTAGGGCAGCTTTCCATGTAAGCATTAACAACAGACAAGTGAATTTTTTGATATAGAATTAAGTGAATTACTTCTAATATTAGTCTCCAAATAGATGTCTCATTAATAATTGAAAAAGCAGTGGAAGATTAAAAGTAATACCTCAGTGGTGGGCATTGTATCTCTTATTGCCATCATCATATCCAGGGCCCTGTTTATCGTCATTGACATTAAACTGAAGTATGGTTGGGAATCAGGCAGGCTTGACCCTCTTTAGAGAACTACTTTCGATTTTAAGAAAAAAAAAACTCGGAGGGGTCTTAACTGGAAAATTAAAAAAAAAAAACAAAAAACTGAGATAAGGGCCAACACAGGCACCCCTCAATTTTACTAATTAAATATTTTTTCTTCCACCAAATTTATTGAGATGTAATTCATATACCATATATTTCACCTACATAAAGTGTACCACTCAGTGGTTTTCAGCATATTCACAGAATTGGGCAACCATCACTACAATCTAATTTTAGAACCTTTTTGTTATCCAGCAAAAGAAACCCTCTATTCTACTCCTCATCTACCACCCCTCTGCCAGCACTGGAAGGCCACTAATCTGCTTTCTGTCTCTGTAGATATGTCTATTTTGGACATTTCATGTGATAGAATCATGTACTATATGGTCTTTTGTGATTGGCTTCTTTTCCTTAGTCTAATTGGCTCAGCCATGTTGTAGTACATATCATTATTTCATTACTTTCTATTGCAGATTACTATTCCATATCATTTATCCTTTCAGTTTATCATGCATGGGTTGTTTCCACTTTTTGGCTATTATAAATATTATTTCTGTAAGCATTCGTGTACTAATCTTCATGTGCACCTGTATTTTCATTTCTTTTCGGTGTGTATCTGGAGTGGAGTTGATGGTTCAAGTGGTAACTCCATGTTTAACCTTTTGAGGAACTGCAAGACCATTTTCCAAAGCAACTGCACCATTTTACATTCCTACTGGCAATGTAAGAGGTGATTGTATTCTTTTAATTCGCCTTGGAAAGAAAACATTGGGTGGCCTTTATGAGTTAGATACAGTGTTTTATAGTGTATAATACACCTCAGATTTCCATCTGTACTAATTTTAATCTCTTCAGTGATTGTCTTCTAAGTCTTCTACAATCACCCTGTAAAGTCTTACAAGTGAGATTAACCCAAATTGAAAATTTCACTCTTAGCAGGCTTCAATAAGACGCAATATAAATGATGGAATGATAACAACTCAGAGCTGGAAGCTTTTGTAATTATGCGGTACAGCTCAGTCATTGGTTGGACACATGGAGAACTGAAGCTCAGAGATTTTATGTGCCTTGTCACAGATCTCTTTGCTACTTAGTAGTAGAGCTGTAACTAAGGTCCAGAGATGTTTATATCTATACCTTGCTTCTCTTGAGACACTGTTTTCAACTTCTAAGCCCTGGAACTCTTTAAGAAGAGTTCCAGAGTCTTGTTACTGAAATAACCAGCTATTTTCTGAACATGTCAACAGAAGAAATGGCTTGAGGTTATTTATTTTAGCACATGCTTACTGAGCATCTGCTTATAAGCAAAGCAACTGGCTGTGGGCTTTGTGAGGAACATAATGACCTGTGAAATGGTCCCCAACTTTAATAAGATCACCCTTTATAAGAAAAGATAACACGTGTTTGAGTCACTAAAGCAAAAGTAGTGTCTGATAAATGATTGAAGATATATACACCGGAGTGTGAGAGCTCAGAGAAGGAAGAGATGATTTCCAGCTGGTGCACTCTGAAGGAACTCAAGATCAAGGAGGTTACTTAGAGGAAGAGTGGGATTTCAATAGGAGGAAAGATTGGAAATTGCATAAAAGCAAAAGGAATAATAGGAGGAATGGCACAGAGATGACAAAATTGTGCTAAGGGAAAGGCAAGAAATCTAATTGAATTGTAACATAGTTTTAAGATTATTGAAAGACAGTCAACAAACATTACTGAGTGAGTCTGAATAAACATTTTAAACTTTGTATGTGTTTTTATCTGTAAAATAGGTATGGTGATAATATGTATCTCAAAACGGTGTGAGGAATAAATGTGTGTGTGTGTGTGTGTGTGTGTGTATAAAAACTCACACATATATATGTATAGAAAAATTATGTGTAAATGTTCTGAAGAGTGCCTTGTACTTAATAAGCACCATTTAAGTGTTACTTATTGTTATTTTTTTATATCACTATTCCCTTTCTAATATCATCTACAAGTAATTTTAAGAGGACTTGGGCTATCAAACTAAGTATGATCTTTGAAATGCATTTCATGATAATCTTTCAAGCATGGGTCTTCAGGTGACTGATTAAGAACTTTTGTTGCTTCTTAAGGGCAATCACCTGTAACCACACCTATGCAACTGTGACAAACGTGCTATGACAGGTGTATTTCCATTGCATCATACACTGATTACAGAACAAATGGGATTCCCAAGTGAGAGGCATTATGAATGAAAGGAATAAACAAGAGAGGCTTACTACACATAGCAGTTAACAAACGGAGCATGCTCATATAAACCTGCATTTTGGTTCATATTGACTGATTTTCACATATTTCAAAATATTTTTTATTTGGCGCTTTTGGTACAGAGTACCATGAAGATTAATATTGTATGAGACAAACTTACCTTGTTCTAAGTAAATACTTCTAGTACAGAAAAATATCTTTTTAAAAATCAACATTCAGTTTGCTCTCATTTTTCTCTAGTCCACTTATCCTTCTTTCATTTAGTGTACACATTGATTATAATAATATTGACAATAATCCATTAATTAGATTTCCATATTAAGTGGTTGTATGTATCAGAAGGGATAATCTGAGTAAAACAATATCATTATGATTCTGGAAGACCACACACTTTGGGTGGCCAGAAACTCTAGACTGCAGCTTTTGCTTTCCTGCTAATTAATTGTATGACTTTAGATCCTTACTTTACAAAAGATGAGATCTGACTGTGTAATCTCCAGAACCCACTTATCCTGAAATTCTATTATTGTAAGTAATTTAATGTTTTAGCATTTATGATTATGTTTGAGTACAATTGGAGGAGAAAATTTAGCCTGAAAAAAATGATCCAAAACCATATACATCCATCTTTGAAAATAAGTTTATTATCTAATCCCCATAGGGTATAACTCTGTGTTTTGGTGTGGGCTTTATGACGTGAATATGGATGATAGGCAAAATTCATGAGTCTTATGATTTACATCCACTTTATCCATTAATGACCAGAGGAACCCAGGGTTTCTTTAAAATCGAATTAAAACATAGTAATTTTGAGAAAACAATAGTCTCAAGCCAGTGTACTTTCTTTATGGCCACTGTAACTAGAACCTTATGCAACCCAGCAATTTCTGCTCAGGAGACAGAGTAAGGATTGATGTGGGATTTTTTTTCCCCCTAGTTTTTGGTCCCAAGTCTTTTTGGAAATGAACCAGAGAACATGGAATATAACTCAACTATGCCATTACATGTCTTTTCAAGTTTAAACAAGGAACCCCCAGTTGGAACTATCTTTTGTTTAGATTTGTCTAAAACCTATGCAAGTTATGAACAATTAAAATGTTCATAGCTATGATCAAAAAAAGAATTTTGGGGGGCACCTGGGTGGCTCAGTGGTTAAGTCTCTGCCTTCAGCTCAAGTCA